>JAVYIG010014202.1:0-42904 GCA_035222895.1 Strongylocentrotus droebachiensis
GTAGGGCGGTTTCCCGGCAAAGTTTGTATCATCACGTATTAGTCAAAACATATTCTATCACATGAGAGGTAATAATTAAGAGCTTCCATTCATTTGTTGAGAGGGGGGCGTTTCCAAAACTGATTTATACCTTTAAAGACCTAACCTCCCGATGCCCGAATTCACAAAGCAAGGTTTGAGCTCAGACCAAGGTTTGTCGTCAAACCTCCTTTTGTTTCGCCAAACCTCCTTTTGTTCTTTACAAACCAGGTTTGTAAAAAACGCGTAAAAACGCGTCATACACTCTTAATGTCAGTGAGTAAATTGTGCCGAGTAAAACAAGTTGAGTAACAAAATGAGCAATTCAGTACTCAAGCTGGAGTAAGACCTTAATTTTAGTGGTACTCGTCACCCGAGTAATTTGTTACCTTCGATAAAGAGTAAATCAATGACTCAACATTGAGTAAAAACTTCGTTTGTGTCAATTTTTAGTATAAAATTACGGTTGTGTATTAGCTGTCTCGTGCATGCATGTGCGCGTGCAGAGAGATCGATGCAAAAGAACTGAGAAAGATGTGACACATTGGGAAGAAATTCTGAGCTCATGGATCGAGCTTGGAACAGCTCCAACCGACATTTCTAGGTAAGAAATCCTCATGATAATATTAAAAGAGCTACCGTGTGATATTTAGTCAAGTTTTCAAGGACACTGTGTTGATCAACATTGTGAAATTATTGTTGTCACTGTCGATGTCATTAATTTGATTGTGAACTTGGGCAATTCTCTAAGGGCGAGCGTGCATGCATTAATTTAGTGACCGGTAATAGCTAGCCTACTTTATTGTATTTGTATTAAACACGTATTGGCCTGGGGTAGGCCTATTGATGCAGATGGTTGTAGGACAATTACCCCTGGGCAATCGGCCAATTACCAGCGGGACAATTACGCCCCCCCCCCCCCAGAAAATAACCCCTGAAGACAACCACCCCAGAGGACAATTACCCCCTAGGACTCGGAGTAGGACAACTTCCCCCCCCCCCCCCGATTTTATCGAAACAATTAGTTGTTATCATCCTATCGAAACTTAATGCACATAAATTAACCTCTACCTTGTTAATTCCTATCATGTTAACTACATATCGAAATTTTATCATTTTAGGAAGGAACTGGCTTGGACTTTTTTTCTGGCCTCCTTCAGAGGAAGGAGCCAACTGCTTTTGATGGTACTTTGAGGGACACCAATGAAGCCAGGACAGTGTTACGTAGTCATCGAGAGAAGCGCCTATTCATGCTCTTCATTGAAAGCAGCAGTTGACTACTGCTACAAGATGTTTCAAATACTACAGCTGGATTACCCTGCCCAGGCAGCTGTCATATGGGACTTCTTTGTCGTCTCATTTATGGAATTCGTACCAAGGATTTTATTAAACCATGGACCCTAGTACAGATGGACTAATAATGAGAGTCTTTCTTTGATCACATCATTCCTACCGCCACCTGATAATATGTATGTTGATGAGGACATTTTTTGACGCGACAATGTTTATTATGTAATCACGCATCATCACAGACAAAAGAACTTTACATTTCTTCAGATTCTTTTCGCTAGGCCAGGGCCCAGAGTGTAGTTTTCAGGATAAGTATCGTGATTTAAGACCAGTTGGAGGAGCAGTGAACCCCAAATTATGACAATTTGTGCGATATTAGATTGATTATTAAAGAAGTGGACACTGCATGGTGGACATACATCTGGACTTGCAAAACTTTGAAAAATACTTATTCTTTACTGTCATATTACCTTCTATTCCTTGGAAATGGATAGGATAAGTTTTAAAATGAAGTTTAAAATCATTGTGTTACAGCCAAATGTACAGGTTTTTCGTGTAAACTACTTCTAATGTTCTATTGAAGACTTCATATACGTTAATATTCATATGTACGCCACAACTGCACATACATTTCCGTGATTTTAAGCGATTCAGCTTCTTTTGCGCAGGCATTTTTTTTAGAGTTCCAGGCATGGTTCTGTTTTTTGTATGGCTGACTGGCGGCGGTCGTGATGAGATCAAAGCCTGGAAGCATGTTTTGAATGTCATTATGATACTTTTGACAGAGTCAGGTGCATGCATGTATTATGGTACCGATCAGTGTCCATTTGTAGTAGGTTCACGATTAAATGACCTCGCTTTCACCAGCTGGCTGCCTGCCGTAGCAACAAACACAATTGACAACTCTGTTTCGTTGAAGATCAGCCATAGAAAAAAAGACCTCATGCAGGGCTGATTGTCAACGAAACGGTGTTAAGCCTTTTTTCAATTATGTTTGTTGGTACGGCAGGCAGCCAGGGGAAAAGAGTTCGTTTAATGAAATTATGGAAATGCAAGCATTACTTTAAACAAACATAACTTTTTATTCCTAGCTCATTTTTCCTGATTGAGGTGTCATACTAAAGGGCATAAAATGAACTTTATATAAATGTGATTTTATCTTTGAAATTCGTCCTCCTTATGACTTTTTGGTATCCTTTCTTCAAATTTATTTTGATCACTCATGCGTGAAACATGCATCATGCTAGTTGCATTAAATAAAAGAGGAGGATCTAAGCTTTACAAATATGTGTTATTTATTAATTGTGATTAAGTTATGATAAAATATCGATAATTCTCGGTTTTGTTTTTTCTGGGACGCACTGTAAAAATATAAATCAGGAGATTCCTATACTGAATTAAACTTTTTTTGTTTACTTGATTTTCATTGAAGGCGTTAATCCTTGTCAATATGTGTCAAATATTTAACTTACAGAATTGATGCCAAATACTTGAAAGCTCATTACGATGGTATACTTTTTAATATCATGATTGATGAGAAAACTGTGATTCAAACTGATTTTGGAAATTAAATTCCACAAATTATGTTTAATAATGATATTTAACATTCAGAATTGATGCCAAAAACTTGAATGATGATGCGATGTAAAGTAACATTGTTAAACTACATACTTGTTAATATCATGTATGATGAGAGAACTCTGAGTTTTCACTGTGGTTCAAACTGATTTTGGAAATTAAAGTCCACAAATTATGTTACTGGTATTTAACACATAGAATGATGTGGCGATATAAAGTAACATTTTTTTTAATTGAAATTTTTAAACTACATACATTTGGTATGGTATGGTATTTTTATTGAATCATGCGTCGCAGTTACATATTACTGAATTGCACATTGATATAAGTTGCATTCCAAAAACGAGAGTACAATTTAGAACAGTATCGTTTACATAATGATAAGTACACGTATTATGTCACATGTTTATCCTAAATTTTGTATATACCAAATGTAAAACAAAAGCAAAAATACGAAGGAAAAGGGGAATATCTACCTCACAAATTATGAATTCAAAGTGAGGAAGAGAGAAAGAAAAGATGTAGACAAAAGAGGTTTTTAATATCATGTATGTTTACACTGTGATTCAAACTGATTTGGGAAATTAAAGTCCACAAATTATGTTACTGAATTTAAAATGTTGTTGACTTTATGTTATTTGCATAGTGTGTGAGTGAAGAACTTCAAATCAATGCTAAATTTAGAATCAGGCAAAATTATGGTTTTTATTCTCTATTGACAAATAATGGTTACTTAACAGCTGTTAAAAAAAGAACAATATTAATCAGCGGTTTAGTTAAACCCTTAGTCAAAAAGTTAAAACCCTAGTTGAATCCACCTTTGTTTTAATCAGTATTGAGTAAAAACATGTACTTAACTTAGTACATGTTTTTTACTCAATATTGATTGAGCAACTAAGCGTTACCCAGATAACATCATACTCAATATTTGAGCAAAAATTGCTCAAACAATTTAAGTCAAAACATGTACTCGTTAATTGAGTAAAATTTGGCTCAACTCATGAGCAGTTTCTTACTCGACATGAGTTGATTTCGTTTCTACCCAGTACTGAGTAAAAAAGGGAACCGCTCAACAAAGGAGTAAATATTGAGTAAAGGTTGACTCATTCAAACTGAGTAGAGATTTAGTCTTTTATTGAGTAATATTTTTACTCAACAGATGAGTAGATTTGTTACTCAACACATGCTGAGTAAAGTTTACTCAAAAGTCGGGTGGTTCCCTTTTGACTACTCAAAAGAGTAACATTTTTACTCAAATTGAGCAGTTTTTTTTTAGAGTGTATGACGTACGAAAACCAAGGTTTGTCGACAAACCTCCTTTGTGAATTCGGGCCATTGAGTCTATACATGTGTTATGTCTCGACCAAAGCGGCACAACACCTAATTCGTCGCCTTGTCGAATTTAAACCTTGTATGCGACTCAGGAGAAGGTTAAGTTCTGGTAAAGGTTGCGGATAATTTGTTTGCTTTCTCGTAATTTTATGTCTGTTTGGAAGAACATCGCGTGAGAAAATAATATCCTGTGTATATGTGTGTGTGTGTATTTCTCTTGTGCGAATGAGGCGATATCTCTGTTTACATATCAAGCAGACTCTGGACCCCGACATTTCTCATTGGGAGTTTGTTGAGTTATGATATCTGCGCTCTACTATATACAGTCACTGGTTCACTCGCTCTATATCAGACAGGGGGAATAAAACACCGCGGTATAGTCGGAGCTGACCTCACACACTGCCCAGTAACCAACCAATGACCATCTGGTGACCAGTGCTACATATTCCTCCTTTCATTAAATCATAATCAGCTTCAAGATGCCTCGCAAAGGAAAGAGATGGATCTTCGCCAAGCACTTCGATGGTTTTCCCAAGATAACCGATATGCGACTGGAGGAGTTTGATATTCCGACACTTAAAGACGGAGGTAAGACATTGCCAGCTTATTCTTTTTTGGCCAGCAAAAGTTTATGAGCATGTTACAGAAATGATATTGAAACACAACATGTCATACATAAGGAATGATACTCAATACTTGATTGTTTCACAGTGTTTGTTGACAAGGGCTACCATACAAATTAACCACAACAGAGGGGCATTTCACAAAACTTGTCATCAGTAACAACTGAAATCCTGACCTTAGACTACTTGTGATTGGTTATCAACAGATTTGTCACTGATTTTTGTCATTTGTCATTGAAAAGGGGCTTTGTGAAATGGGTCCCAGGTGAGCTTGTTTATGTGGTAGAGTTTTAATGGTGTTCGATACTTGAGACCATATTTGTTTCTTCATATCAAAGGCCTTAAGTTATAACATGCCCGGTGTAGTTTTCTAACTGTACTATACCCAGATCAGTTATACCGGAGGAGAGACTCAAGAATTACATTGATTCAGTTCTCTTTTCGCCTCTTGGGCACGGGTGACGCCAAATATTTAACAATATTAATAATACCCAAAAAGCCTGAATGCCCTGAATAAGCAATCTTGATTTGTAGAAAAATAACTAGCTTTTTATCTCACTCACTCTCTCTCTCTCTCTTCCACTCTCTCTCTCTCTCTCTCTCTCCCCCTCTCTCTCCCTCTCCTCACTCTCTCCTCTCTCCCATTACCCTTTCACTCCCCCGACACAGAGGTTCTATTGGAAGCTGAATATCTCTCTGTGGATCCGTACATGAGGTATTCCCGACCAATTGCCTTCCTCTTAGATATTGTAACACATTAAATTCAAAGACAAAATTATTTTAAAATGCTTCAGTTTTTTAAAAACTTTTAAAGATGTTTTAGTGAACTAAAGAAATTTGTATTATGACAGTTCCAATTATTATCATGAGTTGTAGTAACAATAATTAAGATGAAATAGTGTCAAGTATTTGCTTCTTGTTGATGTTAATGATGTAGTCTTATTTTTGTTTTCGTGTTTACCGGAGTGGTACCTATTGTGATGTTTATTATATACCTTTATTCTTACGTCATTTTCTCGAATCAAACAGACCTTACAGCGCCCGTCTACAAACGGAAACTGTGATGATTGGACAACAGGTCGCAAAGTAAGTCGATGATAAAAATTATTCAAAGACTAAATGGGCAATTTATGTAGGGGTGACATGCGAGGTTTATCAATATCTGATTTGTTTCTAGTATAAAAGTAAACGAATACACGGAATAAAGAGATCCAAATAAGCAGAGGTAACGTATGTGTACATTTTGAAATGATAAGCCTCACAGTCATATTGTTTTAAAATTTCCCTTAATATCTCAATCCATTGACCCCAGTGTTCACCTATAATACCCCTGCTGCCCTGCACCTACTCTCTTTCTTTCTATCTCCCTCTCTCTCCTCTCTATTACTTTCTGTATTTACATTTCATTCTCTCCCGCTCACTCTTTGCGCCTCGTCATGTTGTATATCACTAAGGCGAACCACGGAATTGACCTGGGCTAATATTTGATATACTGTACTTAAAGCGCTTTATTGATCTAAAAAAGAAGAAAATATATCTTCCACGGCTTGCAGATGTGTGGCTTGGTTGATTGATATGCCTCGTCATGGTATAACCGACCTTTGAACATGCCTGTAGTGTACTTTGCTCTCGATTGATAACCTTTACCACGACATTTTCCGCGTTTCCATTCGCAAATATGCTTCGTCATGCTGTAGTTGTTTGCATGATCAGGAAATGCACGTGGTAGTCACGTATACTAGAAATCTGAATAAGGTCTCTTTTATTGAATTGCTTTCTTGATCTGGAATAGAAAGCAAATATATGTTTTTGAAGACGATGATAAGCTAATACTCTGTATGTCTTTTCGTCCCTCGCTCTCTCTCTCTCCCTCTCTCTTTTCTCTCTCTCTCTCTGCAAAACATGCAACCCCTTCTGAAAGCTTGACGGCAACATATTGAAGAAACAAATGAATTGGCCCAGTAAAATGGTCAGTGATTCATCAGACATTTTCCCATTTACTCCTCGTTTTTTAAACTAACGTAACAATGCTCCTTCTTTCTCTATTTTTTTTTTGTTACCAAAGAGTCATTGAAAGTCGTAACGAAGATTTCCCAGTCGGGACCTGGACGCTTGTCAGTTCAGGATGGACGACGCATACTGTCAGTGATGGAAAAGGACTCATTAAGATGCCACTACCTGAAGGTGTGCCTAGATCTTACGCCATCGGGTCTATCGGGATGCCTGGGTAAGGGCAAGGGTTGGAGCGGTTAAAATATTATATTGCGTCATTTATTCTGATGATATTAACAAGTTGACATAAACCACGATAAATTAACAATAAAATATTATATAACGGATTCAGGCTTTTGATTACCTCAAAAATCAGACAGAAAACTAGATGTTTATTTAATTTTAGAGCCCCTCTGTGCTGTATTTTCATATTCATAAATTAATAACAATCTGCATGATTACCCACGTTAGTCATTTTCATTTTGTTCAGGGTCTGTCTTCTAAAGAGTCTCGTTTGATTGAGTCAATAATTTCGACTGCAAACTATCGTGTGATTGATATTAATCCAAACTCATGACGTCATAGGCCTTACGACATGGGAGATTATTCAGTTTCGACTATTGATTGTACTTATTGCGATCACTTCGGATCAAATTGGAACTCTTTATGATACAGAGCCCGTGTCACAACATTAGTGCTGTGCCACATTTCTACTCTAAATAGAATGTTAAGTCTATACTTGGGATCGATCGCAACTCTTAACGAGACAGGACCTGGTTAGGTTTAATTTCCACATAAAGATATATATATTCATATGAACATCAACAAAAATGTTAATTAATGATCGCCTGGATTGCTCTTTCAGAACCATTGATATATTGTAATGGATTTATTCTTCCTAGAGGTCCATGTAGCAATTTTGTTGTGCTTAACTAGAGTTTTCAATACAGGTGTAAGATAAATTATGATGATGTGAAAAGGACCAATACCAAATTTCTTTGGTTCTTTCTATTTATGGACCTTCCCTCCATGTAGTGTGACAGCTTACTTCGGTCTTCTGGATATCTGTACTCCCAAGGCAGGAGAGACTGTCCTGGTGAGTGGAGCTGCCGGTGCCGTCGGGAACGTTGTAGGACAGATTGCTAAGATCAAGGTTAGTAAAAACTGCTTCTTCGTACCTGAAATAGTATGGGCCAAGAGAAACTTCCATTAAGAGAGACTGTGTGCCTTTGCTCTTGGGAACGTCGTAGGACAGAGAGTAGATCAAGACAAATCTACACTGTTGCTTGGTGTTGGCTTATGTCATCTGTGTGATCCACAGCCAGTAAAGACTGTCGTGAGAGGCGGAGCTGCTGGTGTCATCGGGAACGTTGATTAGGACAAATTGCTAAGATCAGGGTCAGTACAAAGTGCTTTGATCTTCATTTCTAAAAATTTTAAAGACAAAAGAGTTTGCCTTTGATTCGAAAGGCCTTTGATGCTGAAACGATGAAGGACAGATCAGATCTACGTATTTTCGACAAATTTACATAAATTACTTTTAAAGAACATAGACCTATTTTAACCAAAAAGGATGAACAAATGTCTGTTTATGTTTTGCATTCAGCAGTGTCACAATCATTTGTATTCATTAGGGATGTCGAGTGATCGGATCTGCAGGAACTGAAGAGAAGTGTGAATACCTGAAGGAACTAGGCTTTGATGAAGTCTTCAACTACAAGACAACAAAGAACCTTGATGCCAAGCTCAAAGAACTCGCTCCAGAAGGTATCGACGTCTACTTTGACAACGTAAGGCAACCAACTGATTTCTTTTCCGACAGCCACAATTAAGAATCCGCTGACTTATATAAGTGAAGCGGCAGAGAGAAAACAAAGACCATTAGAGATACAGACTGATATTTTATACCTCATTCACACCTCCAAGTCCAATGTCAGACCTACATCACATTGATCAACAACTTTCATTACCAAGGATGGCCTAGAATAGGTCGGTTTGGCAGTATGACTGAGGTATCAGAATACTAGAATAGGAGAAGGGTGCGATTACCGTCCTTTAGTATTATGTGTAGATAATATTATCAGGTCGGCATACTTTGTCAGAAAATGTGAGTTTTTAGTATCCTGTTCAACTTTTCGGCATCCCAAATAAAGAGCTGCTGACCACACGAATTACAACAGGGGAGAGGGAGGGACAGAAACAGACCTTTCGATGGAAATACATTTTAAAAACAGGAGCCGAAAACTTATTCAAATTTTTTCCGCTGTGTCTAATGTCCATTCAGGTTGGTGGTGAGTTTGCCACAGCTGCTGTCCTCAACATGAACTTATTTGGTCGCATCTCATGCTGTGGAGCCATTTCAGGGTACAACTTGAAAGAACCTGAGAAACGTGAGTTAAACATACAATGCTACACTGACTTGGCAAACCATACACAAGCTCTAGACCGTCATTGCACCTGTAGAGATGGATCAGGTTATTTAATTAGTGTCTAAATGTGATTTAGTAGACCCTACGTTATCTAATTTACTGTCTGGAACCAGCTAAAACTGATAAAATCATGGTTTCCGTAACTATTAAGACGACTATACACCCGTAACTTACTGCACCTTTGGACAACTACAATCCTCGGAAAAGCACCTATAAAATTTAGCCCGAGTTAGTTATCTGATGGAAATTGAAGTAAATTCATCAATTGTTCGAAGTGTGGTATATCCTGGGTAGTTTTCTGGTTATTTGGCCTTGTGAGTAGTCGTCCAAGGTTATTCTCCTGAAGGTAGTTGCACGTTGCGCTTGTGGTGGCCCAGGGGTAATCGTCCATGGATCATCGCATTTTTAGTTGGGGGCATTTAATTTGGATCGGCAGTCGTTCCGATAAGTTCTTATAACGCAATATGTAAAATCCGGCCCTACCCGATTACCCTACACAATCCCTATTTGATCTTGTTCCATAGTATCAGCTATCTATGGTAAGATGGTGTTCAGTCAGCTGAAGATGGAAGGTTTCATTGTTACCAGATACCAACCACGCTGGGCCGAAGCCATCGGTGCCCTGGCAGGGTGGGTCAAAGAGGTGAGACAGAAAATAAAATATTCTTAAGTTGATTATCTTAATTGGTCACAGTAAAAATCCAAGTATTACACTTGAGATCACCAATGTACCACTGACTGGTAATGGACTTCACTGTGTCAACACCTGAGACCAAAATGATTGCATTTGTTTACTATTACTATGGTCAATGATTGTGTAATCATGCGAACAAATATAGTTTTAAGTGTAGTCATGATGGGGATAATGATATCAAGAAATGTATTGGTAAAAACTAAAGAGGATGAGAAGATATAAGCCATAATGATTGCCTTTTTCGGAGATGTAGATTGCCTTGAACCAGTGAAAACCGTCGATATGAAGGATATCCTTCATAAATAGTATCCATTGTAGATATCAAGTACTAATAGTCTATTGTACAATTTAGGGCAAATACAATCGATGTCTATGATTAACTCGGCAGCCAATGGTTCTATAAATTTGTAAACACAATATGTTTTCAAATTCACCAGCCAAGACATATCTTGCAATATCGTATAAAGACGGTATAGTGCTTTGTTGCCGCTTCAGGATAAAAAAAACGGTTGACAGGAAGCAAATACATTCCACTTTTTGCGGGCAATGTTCAAGCTAGATGTGATATATGACACATCGTCAGTTTAAATCCAGTGCTCTTTTGATGTGCGAAATATTGATGTAATCTAACTTGAACATTAATTGCCTACGTGTTTGATCAGTAGACTGTAACTTTCTCTATTTACACAATTACATATACTTTGCCCCTTGTCCTCATTGACAAAGCGCTACTTTTGGCGATAGTGGAAAATAACAATTTCTTCTTACTTTTCATTCTTTATTGCGACAGGGTAAGATCAAGGTTCGGGAGCACAGGACCGACGGGTTCGAGAACATGTTCAAAGCCTTCACTGAACTCTTTACTGGCGCTAACACAGGAAAGGCTGTCGTCAAAGTCTAACTTATTTCCCATCCCCCTCCCCCTTGAGAGTGGTAGGCCTATACCATATAGAATTTGTTCTTCTTCTCAAGAAATCACAACACCGATGATTGGACTATTATCATTTCTTTCTTGACGCAATCTCGAAAACAAATATCCGATTTGTTGAAAGTAGAAGCATCGATTGGTTTTCGAACTCATTGCAACTCATGCATACTTGTGAGTGTGTCAATGGTGTTTCTCTTCTCATAGTTTCCAACTGATATGTATGTAGAAGCCAACAAATTTCTACTTTTTCCTTCATGGGATGATCTGATTTTCACTAATCGGTTTCAGTAATCACAAAGCAAGTTAGCTTAGGGTAATCAACACCGACGCTACACCACTAGGTGCGTCAGGAAGATCACTTTAGATTAACCGCTTTCCACGATTTTTGTAAAATTTTGCAAATGGCTCAGCCTGGATTAAACATAGAGATTTAGAGACTTTACACACACCACCTCCAAAATACAATACCCCATTACATTGTCAACGGATTTTTAAAAAAATTGTGTGTCGAGTTTATTTTCAAATCTCCTCCGTCGCAGAACAATATTATTATATATATATCTTTCTCGTATATTGTATGCCAAACGAAATTCACTTGTCTCTTTTACTTTTTACACCTTTGAAATATAGAAGAAATCAGAAACCCACGAAGCGGACAAATGAATTCACAATCCGATATAGTAGTATTTCGTGTGCTTAATAGTACAGTTTATTATAATTGATCGAGAAATACTTTATTTGATTATAGGCCTCCAGGCAGTCTTTTTTACTAAGCAGAAAATTGTTATGAAAAAACAAATTATCTGGAGTCATGATGATGCTATTACATTCAAGAAGTTATATGTTTTGTTTTAAAGTGTTCAAAAATAATTAAAAAAAATTGCGTATAAGCAAAAATTCGTGATTTTTTTTCTTTATTAGTATTATTATTTTATATTTGTTATTCATTTTATTATTTATTGCTTATTAGCAACACATAATGTTTAATGTGAATGGTGGTTGTTAGGAATGGTATATTGTACGTATTGAAATGGAAGAACAATAGGGAGAGAAAAGAGAGGTGAGAGGGAAAAGAAAACGAGGTAGAGAACAAGATGAACGAGAGAGAGGGAGACACACGCACAGCAAGAGAGAGAGAGAGAGACAAAAGAGAGAGAAAGAGAGAGAGAGATTCCTTTTGTTTCCCCTGTGTAGCCGCTATTTGCTCAGACCTGTTTTGCGGACATTAATTTCCTCTTTTCAAACTTTAACTTACAAGATCCTGCCAATTTTCGATCAAGCGACTCGAGCGAGCAAAAAATGTACACGTTATTTTCAATTATATAAAATATAAAGATGTAGATTTAGGGCACCTCACTGTCCGGAAATTTTGAAAATATGTTAGAGAAAATTGTTCCAATCATTGTAAAATAGAGAACTTGACATACTTGAAACGGGTCAATAGGCTCAGGGCAATGGTTGATATGTGGGGGTGCAGCCAGGCCGGTAATCCGTAGTGGCTGCACGACCGATCTGGTTCAGCAGATCTGTGTTTGGCCAGCCATGAATGCGAGGTACTATCCTATCTAAAATGAATAAAACTCTTGTGCACTGTGTGGAATAGACTTTGTAGCCAAAGAGTATAATACTTAGTTCTTTGCTGTACAATTCACCATCAAACCTGAAAGCATACTGTAGCGTATATATTTTGTCTCTGCGATATTGCGAGGCCAAGGATTGTTGCCCCCTTGATTGAATTTATCCTCCAAGATGCCTGGCAAAGGAAAGAGATGGATGCTGGCCAAACACTTCGATGGTTTCCCGAAGGAAAGTGACATGAGGCTAGAAGAGTTTGATATACCAGAGCTGAAAGAAGAAGGTGAGCTTAAGTAATTAGGCACGGTCTCATCTAACCTCACGAAGGCGTATACGCGCATACGTAGCTAGGGCAGTAAAATTTCATACGTGGCCATTTTTTTTCTACCTGGACAAAATCCCATCTACCTGGGAGTGGTCACATCACCTGCGTCCGGTCCACGTAGAAAACGCTTATAGCCTATCTGCCGTAGTTTACAGGAGGGATTAGACTGCCCTGCAAGGTCACTGGACAGGTGGTTATCTCATCAACTCAGCTCTCAGTTAACATAAGAAAAAGAGGATCATGGGGGACCAATGGTCACCGATTAGGCATTGTTTGTTATATAGGGGGCGCAAGTAGCTACAAGTAGTGCAGTGGGCCTTTAAAGGGGGTGTAGCATAACCAAAATGAAGAGTAAAATGCACCCAAAAAGGATACAATTTACCCAATGTTGGTATAACTTTACCCAACACAGTCATGAATGTTCCGATTTATTTTTACCCAACTTTTTTGGAACGTATAGTAAGTTGAACAATTAATGCTTCAAATTTTCATGAGTTTGCCTTGAAACGTATTTTACAAAAAAAATCTTTTGAAAACAAGTCCTAAATACGCAATCTCGAATGGTAGCAAAATAACTAGCTTTTGTTCACATTTTATTTTAATCTCACTCACTCTCTCTCTCTCTCTATTTCTTTCTCTCTCTCTCTCTCTGCCCCCCTCTCTCTCTCCCTCTCCCTCACTTTCATCTCTCTCCCTCCCCCCTCTCCCTCTCCCTCTCTCTCTCCCTATATCCCAATCTCTACCCCTTTACCCTTCCCTTTCTCTCCCCACACACAGAGGTTTTATTGGAAGCTGAATATCTCTCTGTGGATCCGTACATGAGGTATTGTCGACCAATTGCCTTCCTCTTAGATATTGTAACAAATTGAAATATAAAGAAAAATTTCTTTAAAAAGGCTTCAAGCTTTAACTTTGTAAAAAAAAATTCAGTTAACTTAAGAAATCTGTAGTATGACAGTTGTTCCAATTATAATCATAATTGTAGTAATGAACAGTTTAACAATTAAGATGAAATGCTGTCAAGTATTTGCTTTTTGTTGTTTATAATGATGTAGTCTTTGTTTTTGTTTTGTGTTTTTTAATGTTTAAGAAAATTACTATTGTGATGTATATACGCTTATTGTAACGTCATTTTCTCGTATCAAACAGACCTTACAGCGTCAGTCTACAAACGGAAACTGTGATGATTGGACAACAAGTCGCAAAGTAAGTCGATGATAAGAATTGTTCAAAGACCAAATGGAAAATATATTTTTTTAAATGTGTAAAAGGTGACATGCGACGATTATCAATATATGATGTGCGTTTACTATAAAAACTAAATTAAAACACAAGCACAGCATGCAGGCTTTGTATAGAGATCCAAATAAGCAGAGGTATGTGTGTAAATTTGGGAATGATAAGCATACTGCCTGAAAATGTTTGATGTTATCCCTCAACATCTCAGTCATATGACCCCAGTGTACACTTATTCCAGCACCTACTCTCCCCCCCCCCCCCTCTCTCACTCTCTCTCTCTCTCTCTCTCCCTACTTCTCTCTCTCTCCTTTCTCTCTTCTCCTTTCCCTTTCCCTCTCTCGATTTAGTTGTTGTTGGTATTCTCTCTCTCCCTTCTGACACCGTTATGACGGCAAAATATTGAAGAAGAAAAAAATGGCCAAGTAAAGTGGTGATCCTCGTTTTTAAACTATAACGTAATAATACTCCTATTTTTGCCCAGAGTCATTGAAAGTCGTAACGACAATTTCCCGGTCGGGACCTGGACGCTTCCCAGTTCAGGATGGACGACGCATACTGTCAGTGATGGAAAAGGACTCATTAAGATGCCCCTTCCTGAGGGAGTGCCTAGATCTTACGCCATCGGGTCTATCGGGATGCCTGGGTAAGTGCAAGGGTTGGAGCGGTTAAAATATTATATTGCGTCATTCTTTTTGCGTCTTCATTCAGGACCCGTACTGTGTCACAATGGTTTTGCTACAGTTCTACTCTAAATTAAAGTAGAATGCTTCATCTATATATTTGGGATCGCTTCAGATCAATCGCAACTCTTTACGAGACAGGACCTGATTTGTTGGTTAGTTTTAATTTCCGCATAAAGATAATATACATTCATATGAACATCAACAAATGTTCAGGTTAACAATCGCCTGGATTGCTCTATTCAGAACCATTGATATAACGGCTTTGTTCTTCCTAGAGGTCCATGTAGCAAGTTTTTGTGCTTTGTTTCTTCTCTTGAAGAGAGTATACAGGTGTTAGATAAATTATAAAGATGTGAAAAAGACAAATATCAATTTCCTCGGATCTTCCTATGTATGGACTTTCCCTCCACGTAGCGTGACAGCTTACTTTGGTCTTCTGGATATCTGTACTCCCAAGGCGGGAGAGACTGTCCTGGTGAGTGGAGCTGCCGGTGCCGTCGGGAGCGTTGTAGGACAGATTGCTAAGATGAAGGTTAGTACACTCTGCTAATTTTTCATATCTGAAATATTCCGGGCCAAGAGAAGCTTCTATTGAGAGAGGCTGTATGCCTTTACCCTTGGAAACGTCGTAGGACAGATAGAACAAGATAAATCCACTTTGTTGCTTGACGTATATATAGGCCAATGCGATCTGTGTGATCCCAAGTCAGAGAAGACGTCGGGAAGGTTTTATATAACAGATTGTTAAGATCAGGGTGATTACAAAGTGCTTCTTCGTATCTGAAATATTTAAAGCCCAAAGAGACTGCCTTTGGTTCTAAAAGCTGTATGCCTTCGATGCTGGGAACGCTGAAGGACAGATCAGATCTACGTTTTTCCATTTGGATACCATCATGCCTTTTCAGAGAGAAACTACTCGTCGTAGTATATTAGATTACATAGATTGATATAAGCCCACTCTTTTACTCGAGAATGTTGTAGGGCAGATTGCTAATATCAAGGTAAGTCCACTATGTTATACGTACTTATGTGACCCAAAGCTAAAAGAGACAAGGGGAGCAATGGCTACTAGTAAGGTCAGAAATAGAGACATTTGTATTAAACGCTATATAAAAATTAAATACTATTATTATTATTATTAAATACCACATTAAAAAATAGCTATAAGATCGCTGTTAAATGCAGTCTGTTCGAATACACCATCTATGTGTGAATTGATTATGATTAGAAGTCAGGTCGAAGATTATTTATTTCTTAAAATGTAGGAAAGTACATAGTAAAAATCACTGAGCATACATAATAAAGGATTAATTTTGACTATAAAGGATGATCAAATGTCTGTTTATGTTTAGCATTCAGCAGTGTCTTAGTCATTTTGTATTCATTAGGGATGTCGAGTGATCGGATCTGCAGGAAGCGAAGAGAAGTTAGAGCACCTGATGGAACTAGGCTTTGATGAAGTCTTTAACTACAAGACAACACAGAACCTTGATGCCAAGCTCAAAGAACTCGCTCCAGACGGTATAGACGTCTACTTTGACAACGTAAGGCAACAAACTGATTTTTTTTTCCGACAGGCAACAATTAGAATCCGCTGAAGTGAATAAGTAAAGGGGCAGAGAGAAAACAAAGACCATTCCATTTGAGCCACAGAATGAAAATGTTATCCCCCAATTACACCACCAGGACCAACACACATCAGTCAAAGATGGCCAAGAATAGACCGTTTATCAGTTTGATTGAGAAATTGGAATACTCAAACAGGGAAAAGGTGCGATAATTGCCGTCCTAGATAATTATGTGATATCGGGTCAGAATCTTCTGTTTAAAAAAAGTGATTGTTTTTTTAAATTATGTTTTCAACTTTTCGGCATATTCGCCTGAGCTGTCTATCCCAAATAAAGATCGACCCGCTGACCACACGAATTAGAACAAGAGATAGAGAGAGGGGGAGGAAGAGAAACGGATTTTTGCGATGAAAATTAAAAAAAAAAACTGGAGTCGAAAACGTATTTAAAATTTCTTCTGTGTCGTACCAAAAGACGTTAAAAGATGGGCGTTCAACAATAAGGGATATAGAGCAACGTCGATCTGGCGCTGCTGAGTGGCTGCCGGGCTTACGATCAATTGGGCAAAAAGAATTTCCGTTTCGGTTTAATGAAATTTGGAGTGGACTATTAGGCTATTATTATTATTATTACAACACCTTTAATATTCATTCAGGTTGGTGGTGAGTTTGCCACAGCTGCTGTTCTCAACATGAACTTATTTGGTCGCATCGCATGCTGTGGAGCCATTTCAGGGTACAACTTGAAAGTACCTGAGAAACGTGAGTTAAACAATGCTACCCTGGTTTCTAAACCAGCTAGAAACCTTCACTGTGCCTATAGAGATGGATCAGGTTATTTAATTATAGTCTAAATGTGTATATAGTAGACCCTATATACGTAATTATCTATTTTACTGTTTTAAACCAGCTAAGACTGATCAAATCATGGCAAGTATCTTACCAAGCTCGTTCATTGCCAGATTGCGGCCAAAGTGACCTTTATAAGCACAGTATTAATCCTAACCCAGTCTAAACTAGTTATCTTTTTACTAAATCTTTTTCAACTACACTGACCCCTTTAAGTTTAATTCCCTTGACAACTCCATCCCTAAAATCACCCCTAAAATTTACCCCCGAGATGGTTATCTGATGGTAATGGAGTAAATTCATCAGAGGGTATATATCCATGAGTAATTAGTTCTCCAAAGGGTGATATTCCAGGGGCAGTTTTTTCGAGGGTAGTTCGTCAATGGATCGTCAATGGATCATTCCTTATTAGGGCATTTATTTTGGTGGGTATATAATCGTCTCGATAAGTTCTAATAACGCAATACGTAAACTCCCTATTTGATCTTGTTCCATAGTATCAGCTATCTATGTCCAGATGGTGCTCAAACAGCTGAAGATGGAAGGTTTCATTATTTACAGATACCAACCACGCTGGGCCGAAGCCATCGGTGCCCTGACAGAGTGGGTCAAAGAGGTGAGAAAGGAAACGATTATCTTGATCAAGTAACTCTCGAGATTACCAATGTACCACTATAACTGGCAGTGGACATCACTGTGTCAACAATTGACATCACAATGATTTTATTTGTTTACCATTCCCATGGTCAATGATAATTCATCATAATGATTATGAAAATAGCGCGAACAAGTATAAAGTGATTATTTTTGTAGTCATGATAGTGATAGTAATATTTTTTTTAAAAAATGGTCCAAACCAAAAATGATGAGAAATCAGGAAAAATTGAACTTTTCGGATGAAGAATTGATACGTGTTTGATCAGTGGACTGTAACTTTCTCTAGTTCCACAATTACACATAATGCACCTTGTCCTCAGTGATTAAAGCGCTACCTTTGGCGATAGTGGAAAATAACAATTTCTTCTTACTTTTCATTCTTAATTGCGACAGGGTAAGATCAAGGTTCGAGAGCACAAGACGGACGGGTTCGAGAACATGTTCAAAGCCTTCACTGAACTCTTTACTGGCGCTAACACAGGAAAGGCTGTCGTCAAAGTCTAACTTATCTCCCCCCCCCCCCCCCTTGAGAGTGGGTAGGGCATTACCATATAGAAAGGGTCAACTTTTTTTCTCAACAAATCACAACACCGATGATTGGATTATTATCATTTCTCTCTTGACGCAATCTTCTCAAAAACAGTATCCGATTTGTTAAAAGTAGTTTGGTTTTCCAGTATACATTCTCAGATTATATTGAATAATAATTTGTGAGTGTTTGTTTTGCGTGATAGTAATGCGGATTAATGCCTTATAAAAGGGCACTAATATAGCACATCGACACGGTTTTGATCATGGGGGCTCACAGTAACGAGGCCATTACTTAGCCACTGAATCATGATTGTACGCAGCGGGGGCTAGGGTACGTCGCCGCCCCCATAAATACAAAAAACAAAGCAAATGCAATAAATTATCAATAATTCATTGCATTTTGCTTAAACCTACGAAGCGCAGACATGAAATTTACAAGACGATATTAGTATTGTATGTGCTTATAAATACTATAAAGTTTATCATAATTGACCGGGAGATACTTTATTTGAAGTAAGATGATGCTGCGAAACAAACAATTTATCTGGAGTCATATTTATATATGCTATCATATTCAAGAAGTTGTATTTTTTGTAATGTTCAAAAATAAAATGAGAATTTTGCGTAAAACTGGCGTAAAACCAACAATTCTTGAATTTGTTTTCTTAATTTCTTTATTAGTATAATTTTGTATTGCTTATGAGCAATACATAATATTTACTGTGAAAAATTGTTATATGGAAGGGTACATTCTATCGAAAATGGAAGAACAAGAGAGAGAGAAAGAGGTGAGAAAAAAGGGAAACGAGGTAGAGGACAAGGAGAGAGAGAGAGAGAGAGAGAACGAGAGAGAAGGGGTGGATAAGGTGAAATAGATTAGAAAATACGCATATGAGTTTCTTGAAAGTAAACGAATTCCTTTCTAGCTTTATTCTTATAGTTACTTGCATGATATCCGGTTGGATTGCATTTATGAGAGAGAGAGATAGAGAGAGAAGGGGTGGATCAGGTGAAATAAATTAGAAAATACGCATATAAGTTTCTTGAAAGTAAACGAATTCCTTTCTAGCTTTATTCCTATAGTTACTTGCATGATATCCGGTTGGATTGCATTTATGAATCAATAAAATCTGTTTCGAATTGTTTAAATTGAAGAAGACCCTCGATTTTGGTGTTCCATAAATTATTTATGTTATAAAACCATTCAAATATTGGCTTTGAACACTTTCGGACATCGTATTCCAACGTAGCCTATACAAGATGAACCATTACTACAGTTTGGGGCAGTTAATCTATTTATTCCGAGGAGATGTAACCCTCCCCTCCCCCCCCCCCCTCCCCCCTCCCCTGCCCTTCACGCTCCTGATCATAATTATACCATTTTCAACAACAAAAAAGGGGGAGAGAGATCGAGAGAGAAATATATTCCTTGTGTCTCCCCTGTCTAGCCGCTATTTGCTCGCGCCTTTTAGTGATCATTTCTCAGCGTAACTGCACATTTTCTCGAAGGATCAAGGGACCTTTTCAAACATCAACTTTCAAGTTTCTGAAATTTGCGATCAAGCGACTCGGCCGAGCAAGAAATAAACATGTTATTTTCAATGGTATAAGATATAAATATGTAGATTCGGGCACCTCACTGTCCGTTTTTTTGAAAAACGTGTTAGAGAAAATTATTCCAACTTTATGGGTAACCATGGTCAAATAGAGAACTCGACATATGAATATTGAAACGCGTCGAATGGAGGGCAATTATTGATCTACAATATCTGGGGTGCAGCCAAGCCGATAAAAGATTGGGTAATCGTGGTATATATAGTAAAAATGTAATATCTTTGTTTACCTTTCTGTTGGAAATGAAATAAATATGAATATGAATATGAATAGCTGCACTACCGATCTGGTTCAGTGGATTTGAGCTGTGTTTGTTCATGGACTAGGTTCATGGTTGGTTAAACCGTGAATGCGAGGTACTATAATTATTATCTACAATGACTAGCATTTGTGTGCACTGTGTGGAAATGACTTTGTAGCCAGAGAGTCTTTGCTGTGCAGTACACCACCAGGCATGACACCACTGCAAGTATACTATTTTGTCTCTGCGATATTGCAAGGCCAAGAATCGTCGCTCCCATAGCTTGAATTTATCCTCCAAGATGCCTGGCAAAAGAAAGAGATGGATGCTGGCCAAACACTTCGATGGTTTCCCGAAGGAAAGTGACATGAGGCTAGAAGAGTTTGATATACCAGAGCTGAAAGAAGAAGGTAAGCTTAAAGGTACTATGTCCCATTTGCAGGCCAAAAAAATGAAAAAGTTAAATTCCAACTGCATTTGAAATTTAATACTAATTTAGAACTTCCCTAAAAAAGGTGGGGCTTGAAAATGTCTGCAAGTGGGAAAATAACGACTATTAGTTGTCAAACCGACTTTAGGGCTATAGAGCCCAAAAGTAATAGTCTTGATTTTCAGACAATATTATTGTACCGAATGGTCATACGTTTTACGCTGCGCAAAGATTCAATCAGTTTAATCTTGGCCATCACAAGAAGTGGGTTATTGATGTAGACAAATGCTCATGTACCCTTTACAACTCTTTTCATGTATGTTATTACCAAAGAAGAAAAAAAAGCCAGTCAGTCACTCAATAGTGTCTGACAGTGAAGTCTAGCAAGTAAACGGGTTTCCTTGCATAATTTGAATATGAGGACACTGCTAACGTTTAAATTTCACAGATAGGACATACATGACATGTTCATAATCCCTGCAAAGTTCTACAGCATTTGAGGTTGGCTGCAAAAGGGACATAGTACCTTTAAGTTAGGCACGGTCTCATCTGACCACACGAAGGCGTATAAGCGCATACGTAGCTATAGGGCGGTAAATTTTCATACGTGGCCATTTTTGTTCTACCTGGACAAAATCTACCTGTGAGTGGCCACATCACCTGCGTCCGGTCCACGTAGAAAACGCTTATTTAAAGGGGGTGTAGCATAACCAAACTGAAGAGTAAACTGTACCCCAAAAGGATAAAAATTTACCCAAAGTTGATATAACTTTACCCAACACAGTCATGAATGTTCCGATTTCTTTTTACCCAACTTTTTTGGAACGTATAGTAAGTTGAACAATTAATGCTTCAAATTTTCATGAGTTTGCCTTGAAACGTATTTTACAAAAAAAATCTTTTGAAAACAAGTCCTAAATACGCAATCTCGAATGGTAGCAAAATAACTAGCTTTTGTTCACATTTTATTTTAAACTCACTCACTCACTCTCTCTCTCTCTCTATTTATTTCTCTCTCTCTCTCTGCCCCTCTCTCTCTCTCTCCCTCTCCCTCACTTTCATCTCTCTCCCTCTCCCCTCTCCCTGTCCCTCTCTCTCCCCCGACACAGAGGTTTTATTGGAAGCTGAATATCTCTCTGTGGATCCGTACATGAGGTATTGTCGACCAATTGCCTTCCTCTTAGATATTGTAACAAATTGAAATATAAAGAAAAATTTCTTTAAAAAGGCTTCAAGCTTTAACTTTGTAAACAAATTTCAGTTAACTTAAGAAATCTGTAGTATGACAGTTGTTCCAATTATAATCATAATTGTAGTAATGAACAGTTTAATAATTAAGATGAAATGCTGTCAAGTATTTGCTTTTTGTTGTTTATAATGATGTAGTCTTTGTTTTTGTTTTGTGTTTTTTAATGTTTAAGAATATTACTATTGTGATGTATATACGCTTATTGTAACGTCATTTTTTCGTATCAAAAAGACCTTACAGCGTCACTCTACAAACGGAAACTGTGATGATTGGACAACAAGTCGCAAAGTAAGTCGATGATAAGAATTGTTCAAAGAACAAATGGAATTTTTTTATTTTTTTAAATGTGTAAAAGGTGACATGCGACGATTATCAATATATGATGTGCTTTTACTATAAAACTAAATTAAAACACAAGCACAGCATGCAGGCTTTGTATAGAGATCCAAATAAGCAGAGGTATGTGTGTAAATTTGGGAATGATAAGCATACTGCCTGAAAATGTTTGATGTTATCCCTCAACATCTCAGTCATATGACCCCAGTGTACACTTATTCCAGCACCTACTCCCCCCCCCCCCCTCTCTCTCTCTCTCTCTCACTCTCTCTCTCTCTCTCTCTCCCTACTTCTCTCTCTCCTTTCTCTTTTCTCCTTTCCCTTTCCCTCTCTCGATTTAGTTGTTGTTGGTATTCTCTCTCTCCCTTCTGACACCGTTATGACGACAAAATATTGAAGAAGAAAAAAATGGCCAAGTAAAGTGGTGATCCTCGTTTTAAACTATAACGTAATAATACTCCTATTTTTGCCCAGAGTCATTGAAAGTCGTAACGAAAATTTCCCGGTCGGGACCTGGACGCTTCCTAGTTCAGGATGGACGACGCATACTGTCAGTGATGGAAAAGGACTCATTAAGATGCCCCTTCCTGAGGGAGTGCCTAGATCTTACGCCATCGGGTCTATCGGGATGCCTGGGTAAGTGCAAGGGTTGGAGCGGTTACAATATTCAATTATTGCATCATTCTTTTTGCGTCTTCATTCAGTCACAATGTCACAACGGTTTTGCTACAGTTCTACTCTAAATTCAAGTAGAATGCTTCATCTATATATTTGGGATCGCTTCAGATCAATCGCAACTTTTATACGAGACAGGACCTGATTTGTTGGTTAGTTTTAATTTCCGCATAAAGATATATACATTCATATGAACATCAACAAATGTTCAAATTAACAATCGCCTGGATTGCTCTATTCAGAACCATTGATATAACGGCTTTGTTCTTCCTAGAGGTCCATGTAGCAATTTTTGTGCTTTACTTCTTCTCTTGAAGAGAGTATACAGGTGTAAGATAGATTATAAAGATGTGAAAAAGACCATTACCAATTTCCTCGGATCTTCCTATTTATGGACTTCCCTCCATGTAGCGTGACAGCTTACTTCGGTCTTCTGGATATCTGTAATCCCAAGAAGGGAGAGACTGTCCTGGTGAGTGGAGCTGCCGGTGCAGTCGGGAACGTTGTAGGACAGATTGCTAAGATGAAGGTTAGTACACTCTGCTAATTCTTCATATCTGAAATATTCCGGGCCAAGAGAAGCTTCCATTGAGAGAGGCTGTATGCCTTTACCCTTGGAAACGTCGTAGGACAGAGAGAACAAGATAAATCCACTTTGTTGCTTGGTGTAGGCCAATGCGATCTGTGTGATCCCAAGCCAGTAAAGACGTCGGGAACGTTTTATATAACAGATTGTTAAGATCAGGGTGATTACAAAGTGCTTCTTCGTATCTGAAATATTTAAAGCCCAAAGAGACTGCATTCGGCTCGAAAGGCTGTATGCCTTTGATACTGGGAACGCTGGAGGACAGATTAGATCTACGGTTTTCCACTTGGATACCATCATGCCTTTTCAGAGAGAAACTACTCGTCGTAGTATATTACATTACATAGATTGATATAAGCCCACTCTTTTACTCGAGAATGTTGTAGGCTAGATTGCTAATATCAAGTCCACTCTGTTATACATACTTATGTGAACCAAAGCCAGGAGAGACAGGGGGGGGGGGTGTGTGGCTACTGGTTAGGTCAGGAATACCACTTATAAAATAGCTGTATATAAGATCGCTGTTAAATGCAGTCTGCTCGAATACACCATCTATGTGTGAATTGATTATGATTAGAAGTCAGGTCGAAGATTATTTATTTCTTAAAATGTAGGAAAGTACATAGTGAAATTCACTGAGTATACATAATAAAGAATTAATTTTAACTATAAAGGATGATCAAATGTCTGTTTATGTTTAGCATTCAGCAGTGTCTTAATCATGTTGTATTCATTAGGGATGTCGAGTGATAGGATCTGCAGGAAGCGAAGAGAAATTGGAGCACCTGAAGGAACTAGGCTTTGATAAAGTCTTCAACTACAAGACAACACAGAACCTTGATGCCAAGCTCAAAGAACTCGCTCCAGATGGTATCGACGTCTACTTTGACAACGTAAGGCAATGAAATGAATTCTTTTTCCGACAGGCAAAGTACATTAAGAATCTGCTGAAGTGAATAAGTAAAGCGGCAGAGAGAAAGCAAAGACCATTCCATTTGAGCCACAGAATGAAAATGTATCCCTCATTTACACCGCCAGGACCAACACACATCAGTCAAAACATTTACCTTACCAAGGATGGCCAATAATAGACCGTTTGTCAGTTTGATTGAGAAATTGGAATACTCAAAAAGGGAAAGGGTGCGATTGCCGTCCTAGATAATTATGTGATATTTTAGTATCTTTTCAACTTTTCGGCATATTCGCCTGAGCTGTCTATCCAAAATAAAGATCGACCCGCTGACCATACAAATTAGAACAAGAGATAGAGAGAGAGAGGGAGGAAGAGAAACGGATATTTGCGATGAAAATTTATAAAAAAACTGGAGCCGAAAACGTATTTAAAATTTCTTCTGTGTCGTTTAATATTCATTCAGGTTGGTGGTGAGTTTGCCACAGCTGCTGTCCTCAACATGAACTTATTTGGTCGCATCGCATGCTGTGGAGCCATATCAGGATACAACTTGAAAGTACCTGAGAAACGTGAGTTAAACAATGCTACCCTGACTAAGTAATTTCTAAACCAGCTAGAAATCTTCACTGTGCCTGTAGAGATGGATCAGGTTATTTGATTATTGTCTAAATGTGTATATACTATAGACCCTATATACGTAATGATCTAATTTACTGTTTGAAACCAGCTAAGACTGATCAAATCATGGCAAGTATCTTACCAAGCTCGTTCATTGCCAGATTGCTGCCAAAGTGACCTTTATAAGCACAGTATAAATTAATCCTAACCCAGTCTAAACTAGCCTTTTTACTAAATCTTTTTCAACTACACTGACCCCTTTAAGTTTCATTCCCTTGACAACTCCATCCCTAAAATCACCCCTAAAAGTTACCCCCGAGATGGTTATCTGATGGTAATGGAGTATATTCATCAGAAGGTATATGTCCATGAGTAATTAGTTCTCCAAAGGGTGATATTCCAGGGGTAGTTCTTCGAGGGTAGTTGGCCTTATGAGTAGTTGTCCGAGGTCCGATGCTACGTGGCCAAGGGGTATTCGTCAATAGGTCATTCCTTATTAGGGCATTTATTTTGGGTGGGTATATAATCGTCTCGATAAATTCTAAAAACGCAATACGTAAACTCCGACCCTACCCGAGTATCCTAGCTACACAATCCCTATTTGATCTTGTTCCATAGTATCAGCTATCTATATCCAGATGGTGCTCAAACAGCTGAAGATGGAAGGTTTCATTATTTACAGATACCAGCCACGCTGGGCCGAAGCCATCGATGCCCTGGCAGGGTGGGTCAAAGAGGTGAGAAAGGAAACAAGATACTTCATTTGATTATCTTGGTCAACGTAATAATCCAAGTAACTCTCGAGATCACCAATATACCACTATAACTGGCAATGGACTCCTCTGTGTCACTCCACTGTGTCAACAACTGACATCACAATGATTGTATTTGTTTACTACTCCCATGGTCAATCATATTATTTCTTATTTCTTATATTCATTAATGGCATGGTGAAAGTATTGAAAGAAGGGCGTGTTATCATGTATGCTGATGACACGACAATATATTGTTCAGGTTCCTCTCTTAACGAAATACAAATTAAATTACAAAATGACTTAAAGAGAACGTTGAGTTCTGGGAAGAGGTGAAAATAATTTGTGAGCGTTATCACTCCTATTATGCAAGTGTGGAAGAACATCAGATAAGACATGTTCCCTAAAAAGCATGGCTCTTCAAATGCCTTCATATTCTAAATATGTCATGTAACATAGTAAAACTCCGGGGAAGGATTTTTACGCCACGGTGTTCGTGTAGTCCGATATACATCTTTCTGTGTACAGTGTTTGTAACTTTACCAAGACTTGGCCAAATTTCTTATCATTTTGATGATTCCAGAACCTTGCAATACACACAAATTCTTATATGCTAGATGATCAACCTTTTCTGGTCGATTCCACACCGTTTCTTTCACAATATATGCAATCGCGTGACCAGAACTCAACTTTATCTTTAAATAGTATCCAACAATGGATTGTTAATAATAAATTAGGCTTGAATACCGACAAAACTAAATTCATCATCATTGGAAGTAAGCAGAAAATCAATTCTCTTTGTGATAAAGACATCTCTATAACCTACGATGGAGTAAATATTGAGCAATGTATAAGTATAAAATGTCTTGGAGTAATTATCGACCAATACTTATTGTGGAATGATCATGTTAACTTTGTATGCAAAAAGTTGTTTGCCGGTTTGGCAATGTTGAAACGAATTCGTCCATTTGTAGATAACGAGACACTCAAATTATTGTTTGATCCAATCTCAAATGGACTATTGCTGCGAAATATGGGGCAATAGATTAAAAACACAGACCAACCGTATCATAAAGCTACAAAAGAGAGCGGCAAGAATTATTCTAAATTGTAACATGTATACACCCTCTAGAGATATGTTCTGTCGGTTGAAATGGATACCCTTCAATGAGCGTGTTAAATATTTTAGATGCGTTTTTATTTATAAATGTACTCACAGCCTATCTGCTGGTTATTTTGACAATTTAGTCCACGCAATGAATACGAGGCAATCTATTATAGACGTGATCTCGCAAGAGTTTTTCGGAACTAGAGATAGATGCCATGTGTTGCGTCTGGCCAGATGAAAGGGGCTACCTGTAGATTTATACATGTTGTGGTGCATCCGGGGGGGGGGGTGGAAGCATGATGGGTATAGACATGTGCAAATCCTATTATGCATGGATATCCCAACAATAATGAAAATTCTAAATAACTTCGTAGGGCGCTTCGGGTTTTTTTTTACGTGTTGGAATTGTGCTTATTTGATGTGCGATAATGTGGTGGAGAAACGTTTACAGTGCACTCTCGTTATAAAGAACACCGATATAACAAAATTTCATTATAAAGAAGTAAAATCTCTGGTCCCATATGTGGGATTCCCTTTGTATTCTATTGTTTTTGCAACCCTGATACATGTATAAAGAAATTTGATTACAAAGAAATTTCATGGGTCCCGAGGACTTCTTTATAATGAGAGTGCACTGTACATGGTGATCTAGAGGTGAAGGATATGCAGGATGTTAAGAATGTGGATAAGATATCCCTCCCCGCCCGTGGCAGTGACCAATAAAAGACAATGACACCATGGACCGTGTGTTGAGTGGTCTAAGTTTATATTTAGGAAAAGTCTGTTGACCTCCAAAGTATATACAGTATTTAAGATAATTACTATTTTTTTTTTATCAATGATGGTCCAAACGTGAAGCATTGGTGGAGGAGTACATGTATGGGCCAGGAGGAAGTACACTCCCTTCACAATGGCGATTCCCTCATTCACATAATTATGATGTATGTCATCACGCTCAAGTGAAGCAAGTATTGGAACAAGGGAACAACCTCTCGAGAGGAGTATAGGGGGAAGTGTCGTGGCAGTATTGGAATGCCCTATACAGGTACACTCCCCTCAAGAAGTTGTTCCCTCATTCACTTACAGTGCACTCTCGTTATAAAGAACACTGATATAACAAAATTTCATTTTAAAGAAGTAAAATCTCTGGTCCCATATCTTGGATTTCCTTTGTATTCTATTGTTTTGGCAGCCCTGATATAAAGAAATTTCGTTATAAAGAAACAATTTATGGGTCCCAAGGACTTCTTTATAACGAGACGACCAAGATGTGACTTTTGCTTTGGACTACCATCCCCCTGTTCATGAGGAAAATGATGAACAACCGAAGATTTGGGGGTATGAGTTACAGGTTAATGCTAGTGTTGGACAATAATTAAAAGCTTAAGGTGTTAGCAAAATCAACAGGTACAATTACTTTGGCTACATGCAGTGTTCGTTGAAGGCATGCTGAAGGGATTTTAATATAGGCCTACTGGTACATGTCTTGAACTGTTTTGATGTTGCACATAATTTTGTGTAATGTTCCTGTGCTTGGAGGATGACTGTTGTTGATGATCTAGTGGTGAGAGGATGCATTACCCATACGGGGAATACATCCTCTCACCTACTGATTTTGATGTTGGCAGTGAATGTTGGGATAGTGTCTGTACTCACATTGGCTGGAGTTGTTCATGGGTGAAATTGTCCGAAGTCCTCCCAAATTAGATTTGGGTAGCGTTGACGCATGCGGTTGAAGACGCATGCGGTTGAAGACTATCACATGAACATAACAAATGATCTTCCATGGAAAATATTTACCAAAAGTTTATATTTAATTGTAAAGTGTCAGTACAAGGTGGCAGATTTACAATGTATTCCACACACAAAAAAGACAATCGGCATGGTCCTTGTCACATACTCTGAGAAACTATAGCGACATATTGCTGAAAGTGGAAAGGATAGGGAAGATGACTATGAGTGTACCAGTGGTAGTCATGATGAGAGCAATTTATAC
This sequence comes from Strongylocentrotus droebachiensis, assembly GCA_035222895.1. Taxonomy (NCBI): domain Eukaryota; kingdom Metazoa; phylum Echinodermata; class Echinoidea; order Camarodonta; family Strongylocentrotidae; genus Strongylocentrotus; species Strongylocentrotus droebachiensis. The sequence continues at coordinate 28,829 of JAVYIG010014202.1, forward strand.
TAAGAATCACTGATTGCTATGTGAACTCAAGTAGCCAGCAGTAACTTTTTAGATGTTGGTATTACACAATGTGTGTTATGGGTAGTTGGATTTTTTTCTTTTAAAGTCTACAAAATTATGAGAACCTTAAATAATTTTTAATTGGTAAAATGACCTTTTAAAGGAAAATGCAAGATTTTGCAACCAATGACAACAAAGCATGCCAAGTGAGTGTGTTGTTTGTAACATATTTTTTCATATGCTCTGGCCTACAACAAATTTGTCAGAGGTGCAGAGGTAAATTTATGGTGAAATACATAGTCTTACATGTATAATAGCCCCAAAGGTGAAAGTGATTTCACACGCCCTAATATTTGTTAATACACATCCATTTTCCACAAAATTATACCTATTAGGTGACAAAAAAAATGGCGGTCAAACCTTCCAGGGAGGGTCGGTCAGTCAGCATTTTTTATTGTATTTTTGACATTAAATTTTTCGATTAAAAAACATGGAAATTATTTGTTCTCAGCTTCTCGCTCACTCACTGCACTCGCAACTTTTCATCCAATTTTTTTGTCAAAATGGCTGATTTTCCTTGTTTCCAACAAAATTTACAATGATAAAATATAGACCTAAACACCTCAAAATAACAGTAAAATACAAAGAAGGACAAATGGAGGAATGAGCCGGAGAGCCAGTAAGGCCCCGAAAGTAGCCCACACCTTTACAAAAATATGTATACAATGCATGATATACACAGAAAAAAGAAACAATTAACAAAAGTTGAACGCGTAAAAAAGACTCTGACAAAAACCATTACGACAAGACAAATGTGGACATGCTCTAAAGAAATTACTCATAATTACTAATCAGCTAACGTTTAAGTAGGTTTCGAAAGTGTTTTGTATTTTTTTATTCTTTGATTAGTTTAGGGAGTGAATTCGAAAGGATTAGGCCGGCTGCTTGTATACCATGATCAGAGAAAGCTTTCTTATTGAGTGTATGAGAAAGATCATTAATTTGTGTTGTTTAGTAATGGTAAGTATCAGAGCGCCTTTTGAAGTAGTCTTTGAAAGACACTGGTAAATTATTAATATAGAATGTATGCATAAATACGCCAAGTTCAAGAGTATACATGTCTATTACAGTATCGTGCATGCGCATTCAGTTTCAGCAGTTCCCTAAGAAGAAGTGTTCAAGCGATGCCCGTTATGGACAGAAATTGCTTGAAAACACTGACATCGTAAGTAAAAAATGGTTGTATATGTGATGTAAATGTTCATTAATATCGTGTTAAGATCTCGGTGAGCACAAACATGGAGAGCTCCTAGTCAGGAATCCGCCTGACAAGCAATAGTTCATATCCTGCCCGGTTGACGTGAATTCACGCGCATGAAAATATGCTGGTAATGATGTCTGTCCTTTGTATGAGGCACTGGCGTACTGGTGGGGGAGCTAGGGGGGGCGCCAGCCCCCCCAAATAAAATTGAACCATGACTTATTTTCAATTCCATATAGATCTACAAGTCATGTATAAATGTTGGTGATATCACATGATTTTCAACAAAATGCGCGTTTCTCCATTTCTGTTGCAAACTGACACATTCCCAAATGGCCAGGAAAAGCATATGTTTTTTAATAGTCACTAAGGGGCCGTGGCCACTAACAGTAACACTAGTAAAACAAAAAAATCCTTTACAGAAGTAACTGTGACAAGCACTGCCGGGCGTTCCATACTGACATCATGTAACACTGCATTATGTACCGTTAATAGGGCCCAGTGGGGAAATTGAATTCAGACAAGATTATGAGTAGTGAACGGTACAACGAATCCTCTTCTTTCTCTAATAATATAATGAAACGGCAAAGCTTCCGTGCTTCGGGGGGGGGGGGGGGAGGGAGCAACTGAATTCAGACTAGGATTAAGAGTCGAGAACGGTACAACGAATCGTCTTCCTTCTTTAATAATTTAATGAAGTGTCAAAGCTTCTGCACTTTGCGCGTGAGGGGGGTGGGAAACTGAATTCAGACAAGAACACGATACAACGAATTGTCTTCTTTCTCTGATAATTTAATGCAACGCGAAAGCTACCGCGCTTTGCGCGGAATGGGAGAATATGAATGCAGACAAGGATTAAGAGTAATAGTTTAATGAAACGTCAGAGTTTTCGCGCTTTACGCGAGATGGGCGAAAATGAATTCAGACAAGGATTAATAGTGGAAACCGGTAGAATGAATCGTCTTCTTTCTCTAATAATTTAATGAAGTGTCAAAGCTTCCGCGCTGCGCGCGGGAGGGGGGGGGATGAATTCAGACAAGAACACGATACAACGAATCGTCTTCTTTCTCTAACAATTTAATGAAACGTGAAAGCTTCCGCGCTTCGCGCGGGATTGGCGAAAACGAATTCAGACAAGGATTGAGAGTAATGATTTATTGAAACGTCAAAGCTTTCGCGCTTTGCGCGGGATGGGCGAAAATGATTTCAGACAAGGATTAAGAGTAATAATTTATTGAAACGTCAAAACTGCCGCGCTTCGGATGGGAGGGGGTGGGGGAACTGGATCCAAACAAGAATTCAGAGTCGAGAACGGTACAACAGGTCGTCTTCTTTCTCTAATAATTTAATGAAGTGTCAAAGTTTCCGCGCTTCGCGCGAGAGGATGGAGACCGAAATTAACATAGTTCCTGGCCCCGGGTGTATAGGGTTAAATTTGTAGACATTTGGACATTAGCATTAATATATTTGTCGGTAATTGGGTGCTCGTTTTGTCGGTTATCGGTGGCCTCTATACACCCTCCCCACTCCCCCGCTGACAAAGATCTAGCGACGCCCCTGATAACGACAGAGTTTACACACTCGAGAACATTTTTGCAAGTACTATACTGATGAAGTACCTGACCACCGACTTTGTGCATTGTGCGGCATCAAAGCATAATATACAACGTCTCAAGACGTGACAGATCACTTTTCTCTAACTTGTAACCAATCAAAAGGCCTCGTTTTTTTCCAGGAAGGGCAGGTGGACATTAATGCGCCAAATGTGGTTCTCATATTGCAAAAGATCCCTACTCTTGGAAGGGGTAGGAGAAAGCAATTTTACGTCATATTACTCCAGGAAGTGACTGAAAATGCGTCTAATTTGGTTCTGAAATTGCAAATGCTTCTTACTCTGGGAGGGGGCCAGAACCCCCTCCCAGACCCAACCCCGCTTGGTCGCTCCGCTCCCTCGCCGCTAAAGCCCCGTTCTGTCGCTTCATCGTTTTACATAATATTTAACGCCATGCCATTTTGTGCCCCCCCCCCCCGGTAAGAAATTCCTGGATCCGCCACTGATGCCCATACGCCTTGAGCTTTGGGGGCTCCACTCCTTGACCCCCGCCGGGGCTATGCCCCTAGACCCCACTTTGCGAAACGTTCAGCGGGGCCTGCATGTTAGAGTAGGGTGCTGCGGATTTTTTTTGTCAGCACCCCCAAACGTTTTTGCTCATTACGCCACTGGTATGAGGGGACTGAACTAACAACACCTCAAGGAAATTTTGGACGGTAATAGGTAGGGTGGGGACTTGAGTAACCGGACACTTAATTTTGTGCGTTTTTTCAGAATATGTTGCCAAAAAACGTAATTTCCAAATAATCAGCATTAGAATTTCCATGCAAAATCAGGATTTATGCGAAGAAAAATAACAGCTTCGTCACCGGGTGTCTGTTTGCAACTGCGCGCGATGTTTCCCCGACGCGTTTTGCGCCGTTCTAATGCGCGGTGTCCGGGTACTCAACCCGTCCGGAAATACAACCTCTCATGATACCGATTTTGTGAGCACGAAAAAGAAGACTACGACAAGGTTAGGGTCATTTTGAACAGCGATATAAACAAACTGGTAGGTTGATACGGAGTGCCATTCCAGGGAATAAAAATACAGAAGTTTCTTTTTTATCATAAACCTACTCGTAGATTTCATGTTTTGATCGACAAATTGAGGACCTGAAATAATTGTGGACGGTAATGGTAATAGGGCTCCCGTCATACGAGATGAACACGTATGCCCACGCATGGTATTACCGGACACTATTGAATTACCGGACGCGCGTTCTACGCGCGGGACTACACGTATCGAATGTGCAAGTCGAGTGGGGTGATCAAGAAATGTATGACGCATCGTAAGAACACAAAAAAAAAAATAGAAAATTTACACATCTAACTTAGCCTAACGTATGAGTGACAAATACATGCCTTTTTCATGAAATAATCCAATTTTCCTAATGCCCGTGCAAAGTGAATGGCTGTCAAGTTTGTTTTGAGAATGTCATTTTGCTATTTGTTTTCCGTGCATTTTCTTCTCGCGCGACTCGCGACTTATGCGTTTCGCCATAGACATAACACGGTGTCCGGCAATACAGGTCGACTTTCAGCGCCGCGAAATAAGAATCATAACATGTGCAGGGACTAGATCTACGTGGGTACACTTTCCCATGGCCATGTGCATGGCATTTTAATTTTAAGCGCCAACATGCTAAATAATCTGGTCAAGTTCACGCGATTTCTACATTTACACTTTTGCGTAGCGAATAATGATTCGAGTAGTGTAAAATCTAAACAGTTAAAAAGTTACTCGCTCAAAATCGCTCAAATTTTGTATCAATTTGAAGAAAAAAAAATCACATTTTCACTTACCCATCATTGATGCCATTTGCCTCATGATCATCTTGAACTTTCAACTTTGTTTGGGTGACATTTCCGAGCATCCGAATGCTTCCGAAGACGTTGCTTCCAAGACCTATGATGCCGAAGATGACGTTCTGTGTGACGTCACAGGTCTACTAAATAAAATAATAAAATTCACTTTTTGGCTCAGATATACATGTATACTGTTTCGTATGTTTTTCAGCGTTTTAACCCTCTTGAAACCATTCTAAGGCGTTCCATGCGATACAATGTCAAAATGTTGGCTACAACATACATATCTGGGGCATTTTAGGTCATTACCTGGTATTTTACTACGAAAGTAATTGAGAGTGTTCCGTTAAAGCCCTAGTCGTGTGGTGCGCCACCTACCGGTGGTTCCGGGAACATTGCGTCGAGTATCGTAAACATTCGTTATGCTACGACGGCTCTTTCCTATGGAATAATGTGCCGATTGAAGTAAGAACGAAAGATACCCTTAATTCCTTTAAATTTCACTTAAAGAAGCACTGCTTTAATAATTCATAGCTCTTGCCAGTAATTTTTATGATTATTCTAAATTCATTTCCGACGTTACTTTGGTCATTGTTCATTATGTTCATAATTATGTCTAATATTTTTCTTGCGTCCGCCATACGGCCACATGCAATATTTCCCAATGTTTTCACATTAGTCTAATTTGTACATGTTTGTTATTTCTGTTATTTTAGAGAATTTCCATCTGTTGTTCGTTTGTTTACTTGCCATTTTCTTTTCATTTATGATTCTATATTATGTTTATGTTTATGTTTATGTTGATCGTTCAATTATGCTTTGATTTGTATGTTATCACAGGGCTCCATGGGAGACCAACTTATTGTTGAATGGGCTACCCTGTTTTTTTAATAAATAAATAAAATAAATAAATAAATAATGATTATGAAAATAGCGCAAACAAGTATAAAGTGATTATTGTTGTAGTCATGATAGGGATGATAATGTTTAAAAAATGTAATGGTCCAAACCAAAAATGATGAGAAATCATGAAAATTTGAACTTTTCGGATGAAGAATTCATACGTGTTTGATCAGTGGACTGTAACTTTCTCTATTTCCATAATTACACATAATGCCCCTTGTCCTCAGTGACTGAACCGCTACTTTTGGCGATAGTGGAAATTAACATTTTTTCTTACTTTTTGTATTCTTTATTGCGACAGGGTAAGATCAAGGTTCGAGAGCACAGGACCGACGGGTTCGAGAATATGTTCAAAGCCTTCACTGAACTCTTTACTGGCGCTAACACAGGAAAGGCTGTCGTCAAAGTCTAACTTATCCCCCCCCCCCCCCCCTGGAGGGAGAGTGGTTAGGACAATACCATACAGAAAAGGTCAACTTTTTTCTCAACAAATCACAACACCGATGATTTTATCATTTCTTTCTTGACGCAATCTCGAAAACAGTATCCGATTTGTTGAAAATAGTTTGGTTTTCCAACTAACTCATTGCATACTTGTGTGTCCATGACAGGGGCGGCGATCCCGGGGGGGGGGGGGCGTAACATCCTTCAAAATGTACAAGTAAATATTGTAGAAAAGTGAAGTGTGAAAAAAGTACATTGTTTGTTTTCATACTATAGTTTTGCCAAGGAATATAATTTTTTAATACAACAAAACTTCAAAACCTGTGAGAGGGTACTCACTTTCGTCCCCCTCACCCCTCTCATTCACTATGCTCACTCACTCGGGCTTGGGGCAGACCCCCTCCCCCTCTCGATAAAATTCGAACGTGGTTTATTTCTAATTCGATACCAGTGACTAATTTACAAATGTTGCTGAAATGGCATGATAATTCCCTGAGCTTCCGGGGGCTCTGTCCCCTGTACCCCACCAAGGGCCCTAAGGTGGGCCCCTGGATGCTCATCTGACCATATTCAAAAGCCTAAAACCCTGAGCTTCCGGGGGCTCCGCCCCTAGATCACACCAAGGGCCTAAGGCGGCCCCTGGATGCTCACCTGATCGTAATTTAATGTCTAAAACCGCTGAGCTTCTAGGGGCTTGCCCCCTGAATCCCACTCCGATTAATGACCTCCATGCAAGTGTCACAATTAAGGTACAAAAATATGCTCATCTGACCCTTATTAAATGCCTACAAAATCTAAGCTTCATGGGGCTCCGCCCCTTGACCCCCGCCGGGGCTTTGCCCCTGAACCCCACGCCAATTTACGCCCCACTTGCTTTGCTCTATCTGATCGCAAATACTTTAGCCGCCCCCCCCCCCCCAATCCCACTTTGAAAAACGTTCCGCGGGGCCTGCATGTAACATGTAAGAGCGGTGATGATGCGGATTTTTTTTCTACCCCCCCCCCTCCAAAAAAAAAATAAGTTTTTGCTTATTACGTCACTCCTCCCTCGTTCCTCGCATTTCGTCCCCCCCGGTCATGAAAATAAATCGCCGCCCCTGGTCCATGATATTTCTTTTCTCATAGATTCCAACTGAAATGGATGTAGAAGTCAACACCTTTCATTTTTCTTTCAGTAGATGATTTGATTTTGACTATTCGGTTTCGGTAATCACACAGCTAGTTAGCTCCGGGCAATCAACACTGACGCCACACTGATAGGTGCGTCAAGAAGAACACTTTAGACCAATTGCTATCCTCCATTTTTGTAAAATTTTGCAAATTTCTCCGCCGGGATTTAACATATACACTGTATATACACTGTGAACAATTTGGGCAATATTATTTCAACACTTTGCCCAACGTTGTGCCAATAGTCAACCCAACCATCTATTGGGCAATATTTTGCCCAGTGGTATTGGTTAACGTAAGTACCCTACTTCACACGTGCATAATTGTTTCGTATTTTGACCAATATTTGGGCAAAGATATGACCCTTCAACTGCCCGACTACGGTAGACTACTTGTTGGGAAAATCTTGACCAGCTGTTTGGCAAAATATGGAACAATTATGAAAATATTGCCCCTTAAATGGTCGGGTTGACTATTGACCCAACGTTGGGCAAAGTGTTGGAAAATATTTCCCAAATTTTTCACAGTGTATATATATCGTCCCTGTTTTCACGAAGTGACGGTAGTGAATGAAAATTGCATACAATTTGCGTGCGGATTTTCCTCGCTACCGTCACTTCGTGAAAACAGTGACGATATATATAAACATAATGTATGTACTAAACACACACAACAAACAACATTACACACCACTACAAAATTGCCTTGTCAACGGATTTACTTTTAAATTTTGTGTCGAGTCTACTTTTAAATCTCCTCCGTCGCATAACAATTATATATCTTTATCGTTCATGTATGCCAAACGAAATTCACTTGACTCGTTTATGTTTACATCTGTGAAATATAGCAGCAATCAGAAACCTACGAAGCGCAAACATAAATTCACAAGACGATATTAGTATATGTGCTTATACTATAAAGTTTATCATAATTGACCGGACCATACTTTATTTGAAATAAGATGATTTTGTTTAACAAACAAATTATTTGGAGTCATAATTATGCTATTATATTCAAGAAGTTGTATTTTTTGTAATGTGCAAAAATAAAATGAGAATTTTGCGTAAAACTGGCGTAAAACCAACAATTCTTGATTTTTTTCTTTATTAGTAAAATTTTATTAATATTTGTTATTCAATTGATTATTTATTGTTTATGAGCCATACATAATGTTTAATGTGAAAAGTGGTTGTATTGAATAGTACATTATATTGAAGATGGAAGAACAAGAGGGAGAGAAAGAGGTGAGAGAAAAAGGAAACGAGGTAGAGGACAAGGAGAGAGAGAGAGAGAGAGAGAGAGAGAGGATAGAGAGAGAGAGAGAAGGGGTGGACAAGGTTATATATAGATATATAGATAGATTATAGATAGATATATATAGATATATAGATATAGATATAGATTAGAAAATACGCATAATGAGTTTCTTGAAAGTAAACGAATTCCTTTCTAGCTTTATTCCTATAGTTACTTGCATGATATTTCGGTTGGATTGCATTTATGAATCAATAAAATCTGTTTCGAAATGTTTAAATTGAAGAAGACCCTCGATTTTGATGTTCCATGAAATAATTATGTTATAAAACCATTCAAATATTCCGGGCTTTGAACACTTTCCGTCATCATAATTACAACCTAACCTATATAAAAATGAACCATTTACTGAATTTGGGGGCAGTTAATCTATTCTTCCGGGAAGTTGGAACCCTCCCCCTCCCCTAATTCCCCCGCCCCTCGTGCTCCTGAGCATAATTATACCCTTTTCAACAACAAAGAGAGAGAGAGAGAGAAATCTATGCCTTGTGTCTCCCCTGTGAAACCGCTATTTGCTTTGACCTGTTTTTAAGTGATCATTTCTTCCTGAAATTTGCGATCAAGCGACTCGTCGAGCGAGCAAGAAAATAAACATGTATTGTCAATGGTATAAGATATAAAGATGTAGATTCGGGCAGTGATTAGAGAAAATTGTTCCAACTTTAAGGGTAACCATGGTAAAATAGAGAACTCGACATAATGAATATTGAAACGCGTCATGGCTCAGATCAGGGCAATAAGCATTTATTGATCTACAATATTGTGGGGGTGCAGACAAGCCGATAAAATTAAGATTGCGTAATCGTGGTATATATAGCTGCACGACCGATCTGGTTCAGTGGATTTGAGCTGTGTTTTTTAAAACCCTGAATGCGAGGTACAATGACTAGCATTTTTGTGCACTGTGTGGAATTGATTTCGTAGCCAGAGAGTCTTTGCTGTGCAGTACACCACTGCAAGTATACTATAGCGTATATATTTTGTATCTGCGATATTGCAAGGCCAAGGATCGTCGCTCCCATAGATTGAATTTATCCTCCAAGATGCCTGGCAAAGGAAAGAGATGGATGCTGGTGAAACACTTCGATGGTTTCCCGAAGGAAAGTGACATGAGGCTCGAAGAGTTTGATATACCAGAGCTGAAAGAAGGAGGTAAGCTTATATACCACCCATTATAGTTACAACTCGAACCACATTCATGTACTCAACGTTTGTCTACCGTATAGAGCCTATATACATGCTAGTCAACCCGGAAAAAAATGCTAAACCCCCTATATGTCGACATCATCACATTATTAAGCAATAAATTGAACGATTTGTTTTATTTAATCTCATAATGTACATGTACCTAATTTATATATAACTCCACCCATTGTGTTTTGTGGTATATTTTATCTCTCTCTCTTCCCATCTCTCTCCTTTATTTTTTTCTTCTCTCTCTCTCTCTCTCTCTCTCCCTCTCTCTCCCTCTCTCTCATATTCTCGCTCATACTCTCTACATCCCTCTCCCTCTCTCCTTCATTCTATATCCCCCCCCCCCACCTCTCCCTCTCCTTCTCACCCCACCATGCCATTATAGAAATCTTAATGGAAGCCGAATATATTTCTGTGGATCCATACATGAGGTAAGCCTCTCTTTATTATTTTAAATGAATTATCACACCATGTACCGGTACTATATATCACCAAAGCTCTTCGAAGGGTAATCTTTCTGATGCATTTATCAGACGTGCTTTAATATTTAAAGGTCTAATCATAATCTACATGTCTATGTTTAACCAACTATATATAACATAAATATTCACATTATAATGGTTCAACTTCAGGTCAAACTGTTGTTCTGTCTAGTGCAACAGGATGTCTCCACTCACTGCTCCAGGTGAGGGGAGAGGTGGGGGGGGGGGGGTGGGTGGGGAGTACAGACTCAAAGGGCCTTCAATCTAAAAATGGATTTTAGCAACCCCCTCGATAAGAGAATCATCTACCCCCTCGCTTTAGCGCTTCCAGCTGGAAGAAAGGGTGCTTCTATGAATATGTGAGGGAGAGTAGCAACCCAGAGAGATTATTTAGATTTAGGGATGTTGAAACTTTGTATTTTTGACCATCTTTTGAATGGTTATACTGATGACTTAATGATTATTGATGTCATAATTTTGTTGTCTTGCAAGGGAGATGCCCCTTGCTTTTGGTGCCTACAGCGACCGAGCGAGAAAACTTTGATTTTAGAATGCTGAAAATTGGCATTTTAGAGCACTTGAAAGTTACAATGCAAAATTATTTTATATTTTCCTTGCGAGGGAGCATTCCTGGGGGGGGGGGGGGGGGGGGTGGAAAAAATAGTTTTGATAATTATTTTGATATTGTTTTGTTTGATGTTCTTTATCGATGTTCTTTATTTCTTCCATTGTAGACCGTATAGCGCCAAAGCACCACTGGATACTGTAATGATTGGGCAACAAGTCGCAAAGTAAGTCAAATTCAGGTCATTCTATTTTTACTTCGGTGACATTTCCTGGGGGTAGTTCTTTCATCCAGGAAATAGGATAAGGGTATAGTTCAGTTTCAGGTTAGGATTATGATTGGAGTTAGGGTAGTAGTGTTGGGTCCAAGGTTGGTCGTTTTTATTTTCTGTATAAAAGCATATTTTCATAGTATATATAAACATATTATAAGCAAATAATTATTTTAAAAGAACACGACTGGATTGCTGTATTCAGAGCCTTCGACATAACGGCTCTGTTCTTTCTTGCAAGTCATGTTGCGGAGGGTATACATAAATAGCAAAAAAACATAAGCCTTGGCCATGTGTGCACTAGCTGTCCTTGTTTACCAATTCTTTAAAGATCAAAGTCTAATTAGCTGTAATATTTACACAACAGATTTAGAAGAATTAGTATTCAAACCGTTCTTTTTAGGTGTTATGGGGATGAATGGAGTAAAAACTAGATGACTTAGTTAAAGGTACTACCCGGTATATGGTTATAAACCATTTCCATACGTTTGTGCCAAAACTGACAGACTCAATATTTAATTTTCTTGAGCTATATCACGTTAACTTTCCTGCTAGTTGATCAAGCTTAATGAATGCAGTATGTTTTTCTTTACAGTTAGGTGTACAGGGAATGTGCAGGCAAACATAAAATTGTAAATGTTTTCAACGAAAATATGTGATTAGGGCTATATGACTTATCAAACGATAGAAGGATCATTCATAATCAGTTTGGCTTTCGATAGATTAACAACAATAAATTTTCTTCAATATTTATCAATGCAAAGGTTCCTTGAGAGTCGTAGTGCATACTTCCTAGTAGGACCCAGGACTCTACCGTTTAAAGGGTGGACAACATATTCTGTAAGCTTTATCAATGACGACAATATCGACAATAGGGAATTGATAAACCCAATAAAAGTGGTGTCTTTATCAAATGTTATCACGTGTAGGCCTATACTCACTAATCAATAAACTTGTATCATCATATTCCTATTTGTAGGGTCATCGAGAGTCGTAATGCGGACTTCCCAGTGGGGACATGGGCTCTTCCATTTACTGGATCAGGATGGACAACGCATTCTGTCAGTGATGGCAAGGATCTCATGAAGGCACCACCGCTCCCTGAAGAGATACCAAGGTCTTATACTATCGGGTCCCTAGGCATGACTGGGTAAGGATCCCCCCCCCCCCCCCCAGCGAAGATTTCGATCTTTCTCTTCCCCCTGCCACCCTTCTCACTTCTCTTCCTCTGTTTCCTATCTCTCCTGCCACTCCCTTTCCCCTTCTCCCATCTCATCCATCCCCCCTCCCTTGTCCTCTCTCCCTTGTCCTCTCTCCCTCTGTCTCTCTCTCTGTGTGTGTGTCTCTCTCTCTCTCTCTCTCTCTCTCACACCATCTTTGTCTCTCTCTCTCTGTCTCTCTCTCTTTCTCTGTCCCTCATGTATCAGACTCTCTAATATAATAATACTCTCTGCTGCTGAAAAGTAAATATTTAGGCCTTGAAATGACAAGATCACCTGTACCTCGCTTTTCATTAACAATATCCATTATATCGACAGCGGCAAGAATGAGAAATAACCCATCGTCTATATCGTATTTCTTACAATTTACTACAAGAATTACAGGAATATCCAAAATTGTGTTGTATTTTGTAGCATGGGCGATCAACCAACATAATCAGAGATTTTTAATTAATTACGACTTTTAGCGATCATTTTCTTTCTGAAGCAATTTATGGATAATATCATATTTACAATGACCTGACAAATGATGATTAAAATGAGGGTCCTTCCATTTTAACTATGATTTCCTTCCACATGTCAGTGTTACAGCCTACTTCGGTCTTCTGGATGTCAGTGACCCTAAGCCAGGGGAGACTGTCCTGGTGAGCGGAGCTGCCGGTGCCGTCGGGAACGTTGTAGGACAGATTGCTAAGATCAAGGTAAGTACCAGACATTCTGCTTCTTCATATCACACTTTCGGTTAAACGGTAACAAAGAAAGAAATCAGAAGACCAAAACACTTTCAGAGACAGATTTTGAGAAGATTAAGGTCCGACTAAACCTGTCTTTGGACGGATAACTATTGATCATGATGATCAATTGAAATTCATTGCAAATCACCGTTGGATATAACCTATCTCGAAATAGACTTCTCAGAATCAAAGTATCTCAGAGAGCAGGGGCGGATCCAGCCGCGGCAGGGGAGGGGGCCCAATTCGTGAGAAATACTTAGCCGATAATTCGCATAGTGGGGGAGGGGTGGGGGTGGGGGGGGGGGGGGGGGGGGCGGGGGGTAGTGAACACTATTTTTTTATTTTATTTTTTTGCTCCCGAAAATTTGAAAATCGTGCCGGCCGATAATTCGCTCAGGCCCCCCCCCCCCCCCCCCCCCCCCCCCCCCCTGGATCCACCACTGGTGTCCAACAATTTTCAACAAAATAACTAAAATTTCTATTGTGCAAAATGTATGACTCCGGAGAGTCTTTGCCTTTTAGAGTACCTAGATAATATGCTTTCCATAATACTCTCATTACCTTAGCCTGCTTATACACTCTTTCAATTCAATGGACTTGAATTTCTCTGTGCATTAACCTGTACAACTATAATTACTTTTACCTCATTTATCTCTAATCTTTTTTTTGAAGAGCACCTAAAAAAATTGTAAAACAAAGGTGTTTTTAGTAATTTTATAATCATGAAGTTTGTATCGTTATGCACATAATCAAGAAACTAAGGTTACCTGTTTACGATTCTATTCCATATGGTGTTTTAATTATTATGATAATCAGAAAGATTTGATTGCCGTGCACTAATCAAGAACCTAAGGTTACCTGCTTACGATTCAATTCCATATGGTGTTTTAATTATTATGATAATCAGAAAGGTTTGATTGTCATGCACAATGTTATAATCAAGAACCTAAGGTTACCTGTTTACGATTCTATTCCATATGGTGTTTTAATTATTATGATAATCAGAAAGGTTTGATTGTCATGCACATAATCAAGAACCCAACGTAACCTGTTTACAATTCTACTATTCCAAACGGTGTGTTTATTGTAGCTTGTTTTATATGCTAAGGAGTATAATC
>JAVYIG010014203.1:0-42900 GCA_035222895.1 Strongylocentrotus droebachiensis
AAACCTTTCTCAATTTCATCCAGATCTTTTCGCAATGTTATTGCATAACCAGTGCCCAGACATCATCTTAAAGTAGTTCATTGTGATTTGCAGTCATTTGACTTGCTTGCAGCCTATTAAAATTACATACAGTTCCATCCCGGCTCAGCTGCCAAATCTGTGTTTAAAGAGTGCTAGTAGTTAATAAGTAACAGATATATCAAAAGATATATTTAATTATATTTGCGCAATGGCTGATAAAGAATATCATAAAAGATTTGAATATCATTTCTTTCAACCCCGCGGCGTTTTTGGGTGATCTTGCATTGTGGATCCTCGCTTCTAGAACCAGTTTAAATTGTTTAAAGTGTGATGCCCTTTAAGGGTGTACGTTTTTTGTAGATGCTCCATTCGCATGGTAAACGTGGTCCTTGGTTCTGCAGCAAACTTTCAATCGTCCTCAGGATGTCATATTCCTTTTAAAATGTATGTCCTCCCACATGTAATAAGATAGTGATGAGTACATATAATTCTTCGATTTAAACCGAATATGAATATACGCGTACATTTTGTGTGTGTGTGTGTGCGTGTTTGTGTGTGCGTGTGTTTGTACATGGTCATGTTCATTCATCCAAGTTTTTGCAGTGTTCAACAGAATAGACATTACATTTTGAAGCAATGCATGGATGCCAACTTTGTGTATAGTGTGCATAAAATGCATTGCTTAGAAGTTTGATCTCTCTCCCTCTCTCTCTCTCTCTTTTTCTCTCTGTAAATACATACAATCATAAATTATGACCAGGCACCACGAAACCCCCTAAACATCCACATAATGTGGTTTTCCAGTTACAGCTCAATAAAAAGTGCGTTTCGTGAGGATAGATAGATAGATAGATAAATCGATTTTATTAACATCTTCGTGTCTGGCAGTTAAAAACTGAAATGAACATGAATTACAAAACAAATTTCCAAAGAACATTCACATAATAATATGAGATACCAATAGGTCACTTCTGCAATGCAGTCGAATGGAAATACCAACGAACTTTCACACTTGCCTGCCGAGGGACACGTACTGCACTCCAATAGCCAGGGCGCGGACCGCATACATCAGCCGCCGCTAGACCGGGCAAGCTATAATGCTCGTCCAGCCCAGCAACGACTAATGCACGCAATCCGCACCCCGACAACAAAAACACAGTAATCCTCGGCAGGCGAATGCGATCATTCATCTCCAGGCACTCCATAAACACTTACATATAATCTGAATACATTAGAGAATGGTATTGCTTAAAACATTAAAAATATAAATCTGTGGGTATTTTTTGTATAGACAAAATGTTAAAAAGTGTATAGTTCATACTAATTAGGGGATAAATACATTGTATTATTCATTTCAATGTGCTGTATATTGCACAAATATTTCTTATTTCTTACTTCCAATAGAGAATATGAATATTAAGATATATAAAAATACAAAATTGTACTGGAGCAAAGTAACTGAATAATTGTCACGGTTTACATTCTTTACCCAGTTCAACTCAACGTGTTGTATATTGCATAAATTGTAATTTCTAATGAATACAAATTAAAGCCCCTGTAAATGCACCAAGAGCTCCAAGAGAAACTTGACTATTGAGTTGTGAAAAATACAAAATTATGCTAAAAAAATTGTGTCTTTTGTCATAACGGGTTAAAAAGTAATGCATTGGAGCAAAGTAAGTTGGTTAATTCCAATTTACATTATTTACCCAGTTCATAGCCGATATTCGTCCAACAGATTATTAAAAAAAAAGGGAATAATATTCTCCAGGCCAATGTATTTGAACACTGTATTGCATAATGATACAAATTATTAATAATATCATATATATATATATATATATAAGTTAAAACCCAGAATACAAAGAGAACATACCGTATATACAAACTATGCTGAAACCATTGATAAACATATCATACGGTTCAACGTTATGCATTAAAAGAAGTCAATTGCCACAGTTAATGTTCTATACTCAGTTACTCAGTTCATAGCCCATATTCATTCAGCAATCTATGAAAATATGGGACAGGACTGTTTCTATATGTTAGTTCTGCATCTTGGTTCTACACACACACGCTGTTTCCTGAGAGTTCTACGCTGTTCAGCTGGGTTGAACCATCCGAAACGCATCACGAGCAAAAGAAAGACACAGCTGATCCCGACGGTCAGACAACGTCAGCAAATTTGTCAAAGTAAGGGCATGTTGGTAGGAAATGTACCGATTGGACAGAATGATTCGCAGGGCGCGTGTTTGGACTCTCTCAATAGCCATTGCTTGTTGAGGGTGATAGAACTATATGGATGGTCAAATTTTACTCTTTTAGTATTTCCTTAAAGAGTACACTAAATTATATTTATTTCTTTACACATGTAAACATATTTTTGTTAATTTACACTTTTGATTTGTTTTTAAATGCCATCTGAAAAAGAAAAAAAAAGTCTTAACAACGCGAACTTTATTTGTAAAATTGTAAAAATCTATTTTTTGCCACATGCATACATATTTTGGTTAATTTACACTTTTTATTTGTTTACAAATGCCTTCTGAAAAGAAAAAGTCTTAACAACGCGAACGATATTTGTAAAATTGTTCAGATCTTTTCATAATGTTATTGCATAACCAGTGCACAGACATCATCTTGAAGAAATTCATTGTGATTTGCAGTCATTTGACTTGCTTGCAGTCTATTAAAATTACATACAGTTTCGTCCCGGCTCAGCCGCTCAGGTGCCAAATCTGTGTTCAAAGAGTGCTAGCAGTAAATAAGTAACAGATTTATCAAAATACAGTTCCATCCCGGCTTAGCTGCCAAATCTGTGTTCAAAGAGTGCTAGCAGTTAATAAGTAACAGATTTATAAAAATATATGTATAATTATATTTGCGCAATGGCTGATAAAGCATATCATAACAGATTTGAATATCATTTCTTTCAACCCCGCGGCGTTTTTGAGTGATCTTGCATTTAGCATCCTCGCTTCTAGAACCAGTTTAAATTGTTTAAAGTTTGATGCCCCATTTTCATGGTAAACGTGCTAGCAGTAAATAAGTAACAGATTTATCAAAATACAGTTCCATCCCGGCTCAGCTGCCAAATCTGTGTTCAAAGAGTGCTAGCAGTTAATAAGTAGCATATTTATCAAAATATATGACAAATTATATTTGCGCAATGGCTGATAAAGAATATCATAACAGATTTGAATATCATTTCTGTCAACCCCGCGGCGTTTTTGAGTGATCTTGCATTGTGCATCCTCGCTTCTAGAACCAGTTTAAATTGTTTAAAGTTTGATGCCCTTTAAGGGTGTACGTTTTTTGAAGATGCTCCATTCGCATGGTAAACGTGGTCCTTGGTTCCGCAGCAAACTTTCAATTGTCCTCAGGATGTCATATTCCTTTTGAAATTTATGTCCTCCCACATGTAATAAGATAGTGATGAGTACATATAATTCTTCGATTTAAACCAAAAATGAATATATGCGTGCGTGTGTGTATGCGTGTGTGTGCGTACATGTTCATGTTCATTCATCCAAGTTTTGTTCGACAGCATAGACATTACATTTTGAAGCAATGCATTGATGCCAACTTTGTATATAGTAGCATAAAATGCATTGCTTCAAAATTTGATGTCTCTCCCTCCCTCTCTAGATCTCTCTCTCTCTCTCTCTCTCTCTCTCTCTGTAAATACATACAGTTATATGACCAGGCACCCCAAAACCCCCTAAACATCCACATAATGTGGTTTTCCAGTTACAGCTCAATAAAAAGTGCGTTTCGTGAGGATGGTCAAATTTTACTCTTTTAGTATTTCCTACAAGAGTATACTAAATTATATTTATTTCTTTACACATGTATACATATTTTTGTTAATTTACAATTTGTATTTGTTTTTAAATGCCATCTGAAAATAAAATAAAAAGTCTTAACAACGCGAACGATATTTGTAAAATTGTTCTCTTTTAATATAATGAAATAACCGACATCTTACGACAGGTAATTCTTTAATTAAATTGAAATATTAACGCAATTTGTCACAATTCGAGTTTAATAAGTCTTTCATTGACAGGAAGGAATTCCATGCGATTTCAATCACTTTTTTGTAATGCCTGCCTCGCACCTGTTCTCATCAATGATATTTTGTGACAGGTAGTTGTAATTAATGACCGGTTCGATTAAAGGTATAGACCATCTGTGCGCATGTTGTTTATTGAGAGCCTGAGTTTATGTTTTCCCTACTTTCCAAAACTTCACAGTCTGTACCTATCGATGCTTGTATAGGCCATGCTACATAATCAACCTTTTTCAATTTCATCTAGATCTTTTCGCAATGTTATTGCATAACCAGTACACAGACATCATCTTGAAGTAGTTCATTGTGATTTGCAGTCATTTGACTTGCTTGCAGTCTTTTAAAATTACATACAGTTCCATCCCGGCCCAGCTGCCAAATCTGTGTTTAAAGAGTGCTAGTAGTTAATAAGAAACAGATATATCAAAATATATGTTTACTTATATTTGCTCAATGGCTGATAAAGAATCATAACAGATTTGAATATCATTTCTTTCAATCCCGCGGCTTTTATGAGTGATCTTGCAGTTTGCATCATCGCTTCTAGAACCAGTTTAGATTGTTTAAAGTTTGATGCCCTTTTAGGGTGTACGTTTTTGTAGATGCTCCATTCGCATGGTAAACGTGGTCCTTGGTTCTGCGGAAAACTTTTAATCGTCCTCAGGATGTCATATTCCTTTTAACATGTATGTCCTCCCACATGTACTAAGATAGTGTTGTGTGTGTGTACATGTTCATAATTATTCATCCAAGTTTTGGCAGTGTTCGACAGCATAGACATTTCATTTTGAAGCAATGCATTGATGCCAACTTTGTATATAGTTTGCATTGCTTCAAAGTTTGATCTCTCTCCCTCCCTCTTTCTCTCTCTCTCTTTATCTCTCTCTCTCTGTGTCTGTATTACATACAATCATATTACCAGGCACCACAAAACCACCTAAACATCCACATGATGTGGTATTCCAGTTACAGCTTAATAAAAAGTGCGTTCCGTGAGGATGGTCAAATGTTACTCGTTTAGTATTTCCTAAAAGAGTATATTAAATTATATATTTTTTTTGCACATGCATACATATTTCTCTTAATTTACACTTTTTATTTGTTTTTAAATGCCATCTGAAAAGAAAATAAAAAGTCTTAACAACGCGAACAATATTTGTAAAATTGTTCAGATCCATTCGCAATGTTATTGCATAACCAGTGCACAGACATCATCTTGAAGTACTTCAATGTGATTTGCAGTCATTTGACTTGCTTGCAGCCTATTAAAATTACATACAGTTCCATCCCGGCTCAGCTGCCATATCTGTGTTCAAAGAGTGCTAGTAGTTAATAAGTAACATATTTATCAAAAGATATGATTAATTATATTTGCGCAATGGCTGATAAAGAATCATAACAGATTTGAATATCATTTCTTTCAATCCCGCGGCGTTTTTGAGTGATCTTGCAGTTTGAATCCTCGCTTCTAGAACCAGATTAAATTGTTTAAAGTTTGATGCCCTTCAAGGGTGTACGTTCTTTGAAGATGCTCCATTCGCATGGTTAACGTGGTCCTTGGTTCTGCAGCAAACTTTCAATCGTCCTCAGGATGTCATATTCTTATGTCCTCCCACATGTAATAAGGTAGTGTTGAGAACATTATAAGTCTTCGATTTAAACCAAAAATGAACATACGCTTGCGCTTGTGTAAGTGTGTGTGTGTGTGTGTGTGTGCGTGCGTGTGTGTACACGTTCATGTTCATTCATCCAAGATTTGGCAGTGTTTGACAGCATAGACATTACATTTTGAAGCAATGCATTGATGTCAACTTTGTATATAGTTTGCATGAAATGCATTGCTTCAAAAATTGATTTCTCTCCCTCCCTCTCTCTCTCTCTCTCTCTTTCTCTCTCTCTCTCTGTAAATACTTACAATTATATGACCAGGCACCACGAAACCACATAAACATCCACATGATGTGGTTTTCCAGTTACAGCTCAATAAAAAGTGCTTTCCGTGAGGATGGTCAAATTTTACCCTTTTAGTATTTCCTAAAAGAGTATACTAAATTATATTTATTTCTTTACACATGTATACATATTTTTTGTTAATTTACACTTTTTATTTGTTTTTAAATGCCATCTGAAAAGAAAAGAAAAAGTCTTAACAACGCGAACTATATTTGTAAAATTGTAAAAATCTATTTCTTTACACATGTAGGCCTAAACATATTTTTGTTTATTTAAACTTGTTATTTGTTTTTAAATGCCATCTGAAAAGAAAAAGTCTTAACAACGCGAACGATATTTGTAAAATTGTTCAGATCTTTTCGCAATGTTATTGCATAACCAGTGCAAAGACATCATCTAGAAGTAGTTCAATGTGATTCGCAGTCATTTGACTTGCTTGCAGCCTATTAAAATTACATACAGTTCCATCCCGGGTCAGCTGCTAAATCTGTGTTCAAAGAGTGCTAGTAGTCAATAAGTAACAGATCGATCAAAAGATATGATTAATAATATTTGCGCAATGTCTGATAAAGAATATCATAACATATTTGAATATCATTTCTTTTAACCCCGCGGCATTTTTGAGTGATCTTGCAGTTTGCATCCTCGCTTCTAGAACCAGTTTAAATTGTTTAAAGTTTGATGCCCTTTTAGGGTGTACGTTTTTTGTAGATGCTCCATTCGCATGGTAAACGTGGTCCTTGGTTCTGCAGCAAACTTTCAATCGTCCTCGGGATCACTGGCGTACCTATAGGGGGGGGGGCAGGGGGGGCAGAGTGCCCCCCTGACGGGCTCCAGGGGAAAAAAAGAAAAAGGGGAAAGAAAAGAAAAGAAAGGAAAGGAAAGAAAAAGAAAAAAGGAAAAGGGAAGAAAAAAAGGAAAGAAAGAGAAAAAAGGAAAAAAAAAAGGAAAGAAAAAAGGAAGAAGAAGAGAAAAGGAAGAAAAAGGGAAAAGAAAAGAAAAGGAATAAAAATGGGGAAATTAAAAAAAAAAAACATGGCCGTACGCACCAGGGGGGGGGGGGGGGGCAGTTGACCCCAGATATTTTGAAAACGTACATTTTTTTTCCTGAAAATGTAGTGTAGGCCTATACCAAATCCTTCAATTCTACTTTTGAAAATGCAAAAGTACCCTCATGACCAGTTCGGTCGCTCGAACTCCCTTCACTCCTTTTGCTTTTGAGATTCTTCGAAAACTTTTAACGCATCTTTCCCCCTCCCCCACCAGAAAAATATTCCGCATACGGCCCTGAAAAATTAAAACAAATGAAAATAGGAAAATATAAGTGATATAACAAATTCAAAACTCTTCGCTGGCGCGAACTGCTTGCTAGCCTATTTTGTATTAAATGTTTTCACTTGCTCGTCCCCCTGAAAAAAGAAAAGGATTGGTATTGCCTAGAATACAATTGTGCCTGCCCCGACGGACCCCGACCTGCAACCATGGCAACAATCACACACAATATATGTACCAAATGTTACTAAAAGAGACTAATTCATTTTTCTCGCTCGCTACACTCGCTCGCGAATAAAATGAATAGACATTGCTTTGGAAACAATTGTGCCCACCCTTGACCTGCAACAATATCATTAAAAATGGAAGAGTTTTTTCGCCCTCTCGCCAAAAAGGAATTGCGTCCATCCTGACCTGCACCAATAAAAACAAGTTTATTTATTAATTTCTAACGTGCCCGCCCCAACCTGCAACTACCAGTTAATATTTATGTACCAAACGTTATTCAAAGAAGTTTTGGTGTGCTCGTGCTCGCCAAAACGGAATTAACATCACCTTAGACATGATTGTGTAAGCCCTGCCCTGCAACAAAAAAATCTGAAATTTATGAACCAATTATCATTACAAAAATTTTGCTCGCTCGCTACGCTCGCTCGCCAAAATAGAAATAACACCGCTTTTAATAATCACGTCCCTGACATGGAACAATGAACCCAAGTTTATATACCATATTTTCCCTATAAAAGAGAAGTGATTTTTTTTGCTTGCTCGCTACGCTCGCTCGACAAAATAGAAATAACACCGCTTTTAATAATCACGTCCCTGACATGGAACAATGAACCAAAGTTTTATGTACCATATTTTCCCTATAAAAGAGAAGTGATTTTTTTCGCTCGCTAGCTCGTGGAATTATGTGCCCACCACTAACCTGCTACAATATCATTAAAAAGAGGAATGTAGGGGGTTGCCTGCCCTCCAAAATGGGATTGACATTGCCTTAAACACGATTGTGCCCGCCCCCTACCTGCAACAATGAAACAAATTTAGAGAAATTTTGAGAGAAAGATGTATTTTGGCTCGCTAGCTAAAATGGGTATAAAATCACCCTAAACACAATATTGTTCCCGCGCCCTGCATGGGACAATTGAACCAAGTTTAAGTGGCAATTATTAAAAAAGAAGTGATTTTTTTTCTTGCTCGCTACACTCGTTTGCAAAAAATGAAATTAACGTCGCTAACAAGTGAATGTTCCCACCCCCAACTTGCAACAATACCAGTTTATATACCAAACGTTACTTAAAGATATTTTTTTGCTCGCTCGCTCGCCAGAAGTGAAAATTAGCATCGCCTTTTTTGTTTGTTTCGGTCGCTTGCCCCCCCTGACGGAGTACCCCAGGTACGCCACTGCTCAGGATGTCATATTCCTTTTAAAATGTATGTCCTCCCACAATGTAATAAGATAGTGATGAGTACATATAATTCTTCGATTTAAACCAAAAATGAATATACGCGTGCGTATGTGTGTGTGTTTGTGCGTGTGTGTGAGCGTATGTGTGTGTTTGTGCTTATGTGTGTATGGTGGTGCGTGTGTGTGTGTGTGCTCGGGTGTATGGATGAGGGTAAGTGGGAGTATGCTTAATAGGGTGCATGTGCTTGTGTGATTTCAGTTTTATTACCAAAAAAAGTAAAATCGGGGGTGGGGGAGGGATGGGAGAATAGACAACATTTTTTCTCGACAATATACTATTCTTTGATCATATATATGAAAATATTTTCTATACAGTTTATAAAAATGTACTTTTGTTTTCCTTTCGTTATTGCAATTTATGTTTAAGCCAAAATATCAATGTAAAGTGTATCCAGCTTTGTTATGAAGGATATGTACAATTTGTTTAATGAATGATTTGAATGTATTTGATTTGAGAGAAAATAATAAAAAATATCTTCAAATAAAAAAAATGATCATGCTGGTTTCAATACAACTGCTTCAGTAAAATTTGAACGAAGATTCAGAACATTTCGCATGAATTCCTTTGCCCCCCCTACTTCCAATACGCAAAAACCAAGATTGGAATAGCTTATTGAACATCACATTACATCTTCGGTATTGATCTCAATTTTTGGTATATTTCAAGAGTTTGATGCATGTTTTTAAAGAGAGGTAGCTTCTTCTACAGGAAAATTGTTGTCATAATGCATTGAACTTACGATTTATCACGATAACAAGGGATATATATCTTACTTATCTTACGCAAACTTAAAAGGTCACTTAGAAACGACGCGAGATTGCACAAAATGATGCTTACATTTATTTTTATATTCTTTATCAGGAATAACGTAAGTATAATCTATTTTTGATAATTCTGTTATTCATCAACTACTAGCACCATATATATATATATGATAAGACAACTGCTAAGGAATACAATAGGGGTGGATGTTTCTTTTTGATAATTATGTTATTCATTAACTACGAGCACCCAATGAAATGGATTTGTCACTTTAGGCGGGAAATTTTTTGGAAATAAGCAAATCTAGAAGGGCGGGTTTTTCGGGGCCGGGGAGGCGGTCGAAAGAATAATGAGGGGGCTAAAACTCATTTAGACACTTTAGTGGCAATCAAATATTTAATTTTTTTGTCACTTAACCCTGAGAAACGACGCAGAATTGCCCAAAATGATATTAGCATTTATTTCATTTTCTTTATCAGGCATGTGTAGAAAGGTTGCAATAAAAGTATAAATTCCAATATGCTACTCAACGATGAATTTGATTACTTTCATGGAATAACTACACACAGAGAATATACATACACACAGAAAATATTTGAAAATATGTTCACCCTGCTTAATTCGTCTGTACATAATTACAACACTCGTCAATGTAAACTATTTCATCAACCTAAGGTTTCCACTTCCATGGCCTCAAACTCATTCCGTGTAAAATATATAAAATTGTGGAACAGCCTTGATCACAGTATTCAACAAAGCTCAACTCTGTCAAAATTCTAATTTTCTATAAAAAGACTGTATCTCACCAATATTAATACGTGCTAAGTAGATATATAAAATGTATTAATTAATTCTAATTTTCTTCTCCTATTTCATGAGCTCTCTCCACTCCTACAATTTTCTCTTTCTCTTTTCTTTTCACCATGCCTACTCATTCTAATTATTTTCTTCTGTAATGCTGACCCCCCCTCTCTTTTTCTCTCTCTCTTTCTCTTTCTCCTTCTCTCTATGTATCCCTTCTCTATGATATTTTACTCTATCTCATCTATTTTATTGTGTGTGTATGCTAGGGTGTTTGTATGTCTGTGGGTGGACGTGTTCCTGTATCTGTCTATTTATAGTAGCTGTTAAGATGATCACAATTTCCTAATTTATTTTTAATTTGCTGTTTTATAATTTTCTCAAATTTGTAGATATTTCTCTAACAAAGTTATACATTTTTATATTGTATACCGGGGCCCTGCCTACAAGCAACCTGCTTATTGAGGGTATCCTTCCATGTTTATGTTTATATTGTTATTTTAATACAATGTGTCAATACTATGTTTTATTTGTTCTTTTTTTAAAGATGGAAACTAAATTGAAATTGAAATTGAATTGAAATTGAAATTGAGAGAAAAAGAGGTTTAAATTTACTCCCTGTAGGGAGTAAGTGCTGGTCGCATAAGTGACTCCACTCAGGGAGTAAATTAACACCACACAATAAGGTATAAATTTGCACCCCAAGGTTATGATTTTACTCCCTTTAATGATTGAAATTTGCACCCAATGGTGTTAATAATTAACACCTTTTGGTTCCATTTTTATGAAAAATGGGTTCAAATTTACACCCGTGGGGTTGAATGTTATACCCTATATGATCGATTCCACACCCTGTGGGGAGTAAATCTACATCCTTCTTATGCTCAGCATTAACCAATTGATCATCCCTCGAGCAATCAATCGTCCATGCTTCGTAATTATTTAACAGTCACTGATTCGGATATAATGTAGTGAAAATACCTAAATATACTATCCTGCCGTACCGAACATCTTGCCTTTACTTACACATATGAAGGCAATTATGTACTAGTTAGTAAAACGACACTTCAGTTAATTTCATTAAATTATTAAATATAACCTTCGGTACAACCCCTTAATCTTAATCAGATGACTTACACACAAATGATATGCCTAAATGAAACATGATAATTCCCCCAACATGACTAAAATATGTAAATTATGCTAATTTTCCTTCATTTGGCAGTACCTATATCGACACGATGCGCCATTTCTTTAGCGCATGCGCAAATGCACTGACCAATCAGAGCTCGTCTGACTAAAATAAGGTGTAAAATTACACCCCTCAAATGACTATTCTGTACACCCTTGCGTATTTCCGTGTTTTACTCCCTAAAAGGTGTAATAGGAGGCGCCCTATTTTTCCAATTTCGTTTTACTCCCCAAGAGCACCTTTTATTTCTCTGTATGTAGAGTAGCATATCTTTAAAAATAAATAAATAACGTCTTATGAGGGACACATTCGAAGATCTACTGTGCCCACTTACTAGTAGTTTAACATGTTACGGTTACCAAACTGTATCCCCTTTTTATCTCAACATTGCCGCAGATCGTGACTTGGAAGATGAACTTTTTATATAAGTTTTTTGATTTCTCCCTCCTCAAAACATGATTCATCAGATTTTGTGAAGAATGTCGTTGCGTTTTAGGGACACCGTATATGTTCCAGGTGTCAGTGGATGGGGGGGGGGGGGGGGTGGTTAGGAGGTGATTAGAAACATATATAATAATAATAATAGGTTGTACAATATTTATTGAAAAAAAGAACCGAAAATTGAGTTGAATTATCCCCCCCCCCCTTCTCCATTCCGATACGCACGCCAACATTTGGATGGCTTATAAAAACTGTATATTTCAAGGTATGAACCTTTTCCTTTTCGCCCAACATAATCGCCCTCACCTCCTCTTCACAGCTAGATTTGGAATCCTGGTGAAGAGACTTCCAATAAATGCATGCACATTTTAATCTCCACTTCATATTCTTGTGCCACCACTGCACGTAGTTCAATCAAGAATTGGAATCGAGACCTAAATCATGTAATGTAAATATGCTTTTACTGAACTTTGAACTTTGAATTCATCGCCGCAGTCAAGAATATTATTAGATAACCCCATAGAAATTCGAACATGGCCACTGTTGTAAATAGACATTTCTGAGGGAATAATTGTTAATCATTAACTTAACATCGATTAAACATAATGGTTCACATTGCATTACACTATAAACACCTAAATTTCAGTTTACATAATGTTTGGATATAACCCAAGCAACAGCTTTGGCAACTATCGAGAAATAAATCAAATGCAAAAGGAGATGAGAGAATAATAGTTAAGTACCTAAAATCAAAGTTCCAAATTACTGCCTTCCCTTTTGGAAATGTTTGTAAAGGTCAATTGAATTGAATTGAATTGAATTCATTTATTTAAACGGTAAAACAAAATGGTAAAACAAATATCTACGGAAGGCAATATTTTCTCATTTCATTTTACATTTTATATTACATATACATATATATAAAGCATGTAAATACATATATCACATAAAGTATGTACATAATATCATAAATGGAAGCTGAATAATATATATACATATATCATTTTATTTCAAATTTCATCTGTTTCAATCTTTAGTTGGGCTATCAACCTGAAACATTAATCTGATATACTAAACTGATATGGTCGGTAATTTACGAAATAAATAGCTCTGTTCTTTCCTTCATTAACAACATTTGATACGTTTAAAGAAAAGGTTACGTTCTGGGAAGATCAGAACAGTAATTTGTGAGCGTTTTCATTGTTATTATGCAAGTGTGGAACTCAACTTTATGTTTAACTCGTATTTTATATCTCTTTTCTTGTCATTAGGTTACGAAATACAACATCAACAGAAGACTGATTTCCAGACGAATCCAACATGCCTGTTGCACTTGGTGAATGGCGGGTGCGGATAGGAAGATTCATACATTGGGTGAGGGAAAACGACATAAGAGAGCAACAAGTAAAGGTATTGACGGAGCGAACCCGGCGACTCAAGCTATTGAATGAGAGGCTCCTTGAAAAAATGGAAAAATCTGAAGATAAATGCGAGTCCAAGCAAAACGACTTGAGTGTTCCCAATGAATCTAGTATCATTACTTATGACACGCCGACTGATTCTCACAAAGAGGACAGCTGCAGTAGCAGTGAATCTACGATTGAAGAGAACAAGACTCAAACGGAATCGACCACAAATCATAAAAGCAATGGAGGTGACTCTATATTTCCTTTCTTCTTCACCCTGTTGCTGTCGTTTTTCTCTTTATTGTTCTCTTTGACATTTTTCTTTGTCGTTGATTTTTACAAGCCTTTTCTGAAGTGGAGTGGTGAATCTTCCTGGAGGAGTACATGTCTTAGAATAATCGTGTACAGCACTTTGGCCTACATTGTTTTTGCATGCGTTATAAATAACAATGAGGATGTGCAAAATAATCTGGTGCTAATCGGGGATGAGAACGCAAAAGTTAAATGTTTCAATGAAGCGAACGAAACTCCTACTGAATCTACAAACAAACCAAACAACACTACACATGCATCTACCAAAGAATGCAACAACTTTCCAACATATACGACCTTTGAAGCGAGCAACATTCCTTCCAATACCAGAGATGGACCACCAGAAGGTAAACATTCAAAGACAAAAACATCAAAGAGAAAAACCATAAAAGAGAAAAATACTACAACTAAATTAATATTAAGAGAGAACAGTACTCTACCTGAATCTACAACTAAAAACAGCATTGCTCCGAAAGAATTTCAAATCTACACTCCCACTACCATGACAGACAAATCGTCAAAAAGAAAAACATCAAGGAGAAAAATCATCGAAGAGAAAAAGACAGCAACTAAATCTACCTACAACTCGCACAACGCTATAACTAAAACTTCCATCAAAGCAAACAACTCTCCAACTAAATCAAACATTTATAAAGATAACAACACCCAAACTAAATCTACCATCAAAGAAAATAACTCTCCAACTAAATCTATAACCAACGACAACACTTCAAATGGATCTGCCATCAAAGACAACAACACTCCCTCTTCAATCAAAGAAAAATCATCACAGAGAAAAATATCAAGGAGAAAAACCGCCAAAGACAAAAACATCGCAACTGAATCTCACTTAAAAGAGAACACCACTACAACTGGATCTATCATCGAAGAAAAAAGCTCCTCAACTGAATCAGCGATCGAATACAACAGCACATCAACTGAATTTACTATCAAAGAGAACAACGCTGCATCTGAATCTACCATCAAAGTCGAGAAAACTACAGCTGAACGAACCATCAACTGCAACGACACGTCAACGGAATCAACCATCAAAGACAGAAACTCCATAACTGAATCTACCATCAAAGATCACAACCGTTCAAGTGAACCTACCATCAACGACACCAATATTCCAATTGAACCTACCATCAAATACCACAACACTCGCATTGAACCTAGCACCAAAGACAACACCTCTATAATCCATCGTACCTTTAAAGAGAAAAACTCTTCAACTAAATGTCCAATAAAAGGCAACAACTCAAAAAGTGAATCTACTATCAAATACAGCAACACTACAAATGAACATGCTATTAAACAGAACCACACTCCATCTAGAACTCCTCCTGAAGAGAACAACAATCCACCCATGAAAGGGAACATCGCGCAGGCAGAAAATACGGTACGATCCAGAACCCAAAAGGTACGTAACCATTTTCACGAGGTATTATTCTTCTACTCAGATTTCATTCAACAGTCTTGAGATAGGTGTACAATTTGATTAAAATAACAAAAATGTCCGTATAACCCAATGCTACGGCAGATTCATATGCAGGCAAATAAATGATCCGATACAATTATATAGAAATGCATGTAAACAATTATCAACTATTACACTTTATATTCTAGTACTTTTAGTAATCAGATCATACATTTTTTCATTATCTATTTCAAAATATCGATGATATTTCTTTTTCTATATATTCACAATCAGTTTCTTCCGTTACGATTGACGTATTTACACATATTCATTGTAGATTTATTAATCCTTTCCACAAATTTGTATAGTTACTATCAGACGGGAAACACGGTCTTTCGAGTCAGATTCCAAGCAGCCCAAAAGGAACCACTGATGGTCCTGTCATGCAAGAGAGCACCTTCCTCCCTGAGATGCTCCTGATAAAGGCTGGGGATGTAGAGCGAAATCCAGGGCCATTCGATAGGTAGACATCTAGCTTGCTCTTCCATTTTTTTTTCGGGGGAGGGGCAATACTCAAGACATTTAATAATTGTTTATGTGAATTCAATTCAATTCAAATTAAATTAACATTTGTTACCATTTCTTTTGGTGATTTACCTCAATCCAACGAATGTTTTTTTTAAACTACAAACGTCCATCCACTATGGAATACCAGTTTGTTTTACATCTCATTATATGAAAATGGATTCTTTATATTTTACTAGATCAAATTAAAACATAACGTCAAACAAAGTTCATCGATGAAAAAGAAAAGAAAAAAGAGGTATCTCTCAAGGCTTTCAGAAATGTGCCAAAGCTCATCTCGTCTACTAATAACACAATCGTAAGTGCAATTGAACATGTAGATGGAGACTCCTCATTGATTAATACATCGTTATTATCATCCCTATTATTATTGTTGTCCTTAAATACAGCTGACAGGTCCATTATTTAGTTTTTTAACCATGCCAAATTGCCGTACAAATTCGAAAATATGTTAAGAATGGAATACTCAAAGGTAGAACATATTGGCACTAAAGGACCCAAATGAATCCTACTTAGACTCCGAAAACTCGTTTTCAGAGATCTTTCCTACTTCTATATCAAAGTAACTGTTGATAGCAGAGTGACACCATTGGCTAACACTAGTTAGGCCTCTTACCACTCGCTGGTGAATATAACGCTTAGATATACTGCTTCATGATATATTCTTCCACGCGTTTATTTTTCAAGAGTATTTATCGTTTCCAGTTTATTGTTTAAACGTATCAATAGACATTCAAGAACAAATGTAGGTTATTTTCCCAATTTCTTATTTACACAGATCAGCGAATATTCAAGAACAAGAATTGGTAAGGCTGGCGTACGATGTGCCTTCACCAAAATACACAGAGTTGTGCATTGCACTTGGTGTATCGTACACACAGAGCAAAAAAATTCTTGACAGACATCTCCTGGATTTTACAATATCACTGATTGAGGTATTCTGTGAATGGAAGATCAGACAGAAGGATGGCACAGATTGTCGTCAAGTAATTGCTGCAGCGCTCCGTGGTGCTCAGCTTGACGCACTTGGTGACAAAATGTCCGGAGGTAAAGTTATTGTTTATTTGAAATGCGCTTTAACGACCTTTTTTTTTGACATTTAGTATTATTCTATGTCATTACATTAATTTATGTTTGTTATGCATGCTTTATTGTCATTTCCGTGGGGGCGGGCATACTAAATAAGCTGACAAATTTGGAATATAACTGTTTTAAGCCGAAATACAAGAACTAGACACTGCAGGTTTCCTCTTCCACAAATCGTCAATAAAAGTGGAAATGTCAAAGGCCTAATAAAAGCACAACTACCCATGAGTTCACTTCATTCTTTAGAATCTTATTAATCGTAAAATATCGTATTTTCCCGTGAATCATACAATTAACCAACTTCTGCTCTTCAAAGTCCAAGGAAATGTTTTTCAGGGTGTTGTCGAAACTTTATAGGTTCTGGGGCTTCATAGTCGAGCTTCTTGTTTGTAGGCCGAAAAAAAAAGAAGATATATACTTAATCTTATTGAATCTATGTAAACAAATTCTATATAACTTCCCAGAAATAACAAGAATTAAAATTGTACTTTTTATGCATTCTTAACATTCCAAAACAAAAACTCTTTTACTGATATTGAACATAACGATCATTTTAAATCTTGGTAACAAAAAAGAACCAAATCATATTTAAGGTAAAAACGAAAAAGGATAACATATATAACAGTAATATTTACGCTCGAAAATACTAGTTCAATATAAAGGCATTGCTGTATGTATTATGTTTACGGAACAATTCTGTATAACCAGTTGACAAATGATTTAGAATAAAATTTCGTTCCCATTACATATATTTTCCTGCAATATACGGTGAAAAAAGTATTCACTGGATTATGAGGATTGTCCATGGACATCATCATATAACAAATAATTCATTTGAGGAAAATAAATCACACGATTGTACCATTTTTTCCAACAGGTGGCTATCTCCCGCAAGAAGCAGCTCCAACTGGTAAGCAAGTATTACTGTGTTAAGGTAATACAAATGTCAGTTTCAATATCTAATAAGTCAAACATGTTGGGTTATATCAATTTCATATCTTGGTAAATATAGTTTGCTCCACTAAAATTTGTCTCAGATCAGTGATATTTATTTTCATGATGAAACTTCTTTTGTTTCTCAGAAGAAGGCTGAGGATTGGACAGTGTGGAATCCACCAGAAAAGGTTGATCATCTCGCATAAAAGTATTGGTGTGTACTGCAAGGTTCTGGAATCATCAAAATGATAAGAAATTTGGCACAAGCCTTGGTAAAGTTACAAGCACTGTACACAAAAAGATGTATATGGGACTACACGAACATGTGGCATAAAAACCCGTCTCGATTTGTATGCTGTTACATGCCATATTTTTAATATTAAGGTATTTGAAGAGCCATGCTTTTCAGGGAACATTTTTAATCTGATGTTCTTCCACACTTGCATAATAACAATGATAACGCTCACAAATTATTGTTCACCTCTTTCCAGTACTCAACATTCTCTTTATTGAGGAATATACAGGTGTATATTTATGTAATCACGTAACAGAAAAATAACGAAAATGAGAGTTCACTCAGAAAGTTGGAATTTCGAATTTCCCGTGTTTTTAAAAATTATCAGTAAAACACTAAATACTTATAAAACCGTCATAACATATTAACCGATTAGAATATTATATATCAAAAGATAATATAATAAGAACAAAAATTGTAGCTATGCATTAAAATAGTGATAATTATTTCATAGAGCTTTTAGAGCACTATGGTTTATTATATATAAGCAGTGTGATTTTTTTATTTTCCTTGCACCTTATACGATTATCATATTTCACAGAAATTATATTATGAATTTACACGGAAGAGGAATACTAATATGTTTTAAGGATGATAAGTTTGCTAGAAAATATTTAATAAATATTTTGTGTTTATCTGTGTAAATTATTTACTTAGAATCAGCAGTAAGAGAAGAAACAAAACCACTTACCAAAGAACAGGTAAATCAATGTGCTCAGGACTTCAGAACGTTCTACCGAACACGATTATGCAAGATCAAGACAGATCCAAGTGACTTCAATTCCATTTTAGAGTTCGAAAGGATTTACACGAATTTAGTCCTGCTAAGAAACGAAATGGGAACCACTAGGAAGACACCCTTAGACTACACCGAACTGCTTACAACAAAAGTCAATAAAGAATTTCCAAAACGTCTCATGGTGGAAGGCGAAGGAGGAGCAGGTAAGACAACATTTTGCTCCAAGATCGCATGGGACTGGACGAATGGAACTAAAGAGTTTGAAGAATTCGACTGGGTTCTGGTTATTCCTTTTCGAAACACTAAGGCAGGTCAGACTGTAGGGGATATAGCAAAGACATATCTGTCAGATAGCAACACGGTTCTATCGCGCCAGATCGATAAATACATACTGTCTGCCCCTTTGAAAGTGTTTATCATATTTGACGGACTAGACGAGTATGAAGGTGATATCCTCAAAGAGAGTTCAGATTTCGCTAAGATTATTCGGTCAGAGAAGTTTGTGGAATGTATAGTCATGGTGACAACACGCCCGTGGAGAGCATTTCCTTTCAAATCCCACGAACTTATGATGCGAACGTTCGCTTTTCTGGCCGTAGCTGGGTTTGATAAAGAAAACATTTCGACCTATATTACTAAATATTTTCAGGATGAGCCGCCGGCAGGATATGAATTGAGAAAGTATATAGAAGGCAATGACCTAATTCAAGAAAATATGGCCCCATTCCCGCTTTACATAGCAATGCTTTGTATCTTGTGGC
Source organism: Strongylocentrotus droebachiensis (assembly GCA_035222895.1). Taxonomy (NCBI): domain Eukaryota; kingdom Metazoa; phylum Echinodermata; class Echinoidea; order Camarodonta; family Strongylocentrotidae; genus Strongylocentrotus; species Strongylocentrotus droebachiensis. The sequence goes on from JAVYIG010014203.1 coordinate 19,521, forward strand.
GGAATTATGATGCCGAAAAACGAAATAAAATTCGGGAACTTAAAACCTTCTCCCAGCTATTCACTGCGATGATAATTTTCCTCAAAGACCACTGCTTGACAAAACAGCACCAAAACCCCAATGTTAAAATTCTTACAAACAACGAGATAAATAATTACCTATTACAAATTGGAAAATTTGCTTACTCTGGAGTTTTAAAGAAGAGGTTGACGTATACCGAAAATGATTTCAGCGGATATGATGAAACAATGGAGGCATGTTGTAGAATAGGAGTACTGAGTCGAGAAATTATTATAGTGCCAAGACAGGACAGGCGTCTGAGTGAGAAAGATCCCATGGCCTGGAGCGTCTTCTTCCCTCACAAATTGTTCCAGGAATACCTTGTCGGTATGTATCTTGCCTCTCTCTTTGAGTCTGATTATGAGCTGTATGAAGAGGCGATTAGTGTTGTGATTGAGAGGGCAGAAGAGTTCCGCGACATTCTATACTTTACTGCATCTCAAACGAAGAACGTCGCTATTGATGTCACTATGGGGCTAATCAACACGACATTAATTAGAGAAGATGTACACACTGTAGTAGATATCGTTTTCGAAGCGTATGATGAAGACGTGGCTAAAGTGGTCGGACAGCTACTCTTTGCAAAACAAACGACACTAAAAATCGACGACAGCATGTCAGCGCATACTGTGTCTGGATATCTTTTCATCATGGAACAGATAAAAATGGTGAGAGTAGTTGAATAGTTGCTTAAAAATTCCACAACTTAAACAAAACCTATGTATCATGAAATGATAAAACATCACATTTAATTAAATGAATGATATATTTTCCGGGAATTAGTTCTTTGTGAAATAATTTTGCCATCACAAAACTTATTTTGGTTGTATATGTGTTTTATAAATGTTGACCAGGATCTAGGAAAAAAGTGCAACGGACCCTTTTAATTTTTAGCCCGAAAATTATTTCTCTTTCATGGAAGAAATTAATTAATGAGAAAAAAATCAATTCTTATAAATGTTTATTTTTGTAATTTTTTTCTTTCAACAAACTATTGCAAATCTATTAGTTGCACACAGGTTATACTAGTACATTTTGTTTTATTCATAGGAAACTCTGATATTGAATAGAAGATCATATGGTCCGACTGTCTCCCGTGACATAGCAGACGTCATCTGCTCATCTACAGCATTAACATCATTGGAATTCAGCGGCGCGAAGTTCCATGACGACTTCTATGGCATCCTAGAGGGTAAAGTCAAGGCGTCAAAGGTATGGAGAATGCTCACAGAGAGTAAGGCAAAGTGGGCGGACTGAGGATTATCCGAATAGGAGGGAAAGGGGGGAAGGGGAGGGGTCGCAAGACATCCTTTTCCCCCCCTAGAAACATAGATACCAACTGCGCTGTTCAGACATTCTTACAATGTCTTGGTTGGTCAAAGCTTTAAAATATCTTTCTCATTTGTTATACGCATTTGACAAATAAGGTGACTATGAAATTGTGCAGTATTGATGTTCGACTCGCTCTGAACCTTTCTGGAAACTCCGTTCTCTTCACGAAAGAGAATAGTAAGCATAATGTAATCATTACCTAGTTATGATGATATCCATTTCGAAGGTTAATGGTTATTGTTAATGCTAATTACTTTTGCATTTCAATTGGAATTCTTATACTTATTTATTATGTGTGTGTGTGTGTGTGTGAATATAAGAGTTGTTTTAAAAATAAAGTTTCACATGTGTTCATCACCATAATAGGTTGAACGATTATCACTGAAGTTGATGAATATATCAGATGAACATACATCACATAATCTGGCTAGATTCTTGAATAACCTCCCTAGACTGAAGGATTTGACGCTACAAGACAATCGCTTTGATGGACGATTTTACACAGAGCTAGCCTCTGGAGCCTGCTTAGTGGAGGTGAGCAATTTTATTTAAACGAGAACTCACAGAATTTGATCGATATTATGTAGAGAAAGATTGCCTAATGTCAAAGGATACACTATTTTTGTTTTGGTGGCCACTGGAGTACTGATAAGGCGGAGAGGGGGAGGGGGGGGGGGGGCTGAAAATAAAAGGTTAAAATACATTGTTTTTTTAAAGAAAATTCTCATGGTAAGACACCATGTACAAGATTTTCTAACGAGAAGCCGGGAACTCTATTCATACCCCTACCAGACACTTTATAAAGGTTTGTATAATGACATTTCATTAAAAACTGAGAGAAGACATGTGAATTAATGCAAGCAGGGAAGTCTCTTTCTGGCACTGGGAGACACATTCCCAGTGCCCCGGATTTTTGTGTGGAGCAGGGCAGGGATGGGTTGTTTAGAGGAACAAAAAGTGAACAATTAGTTAAGACTGAAGGTTCTGAAGTGATTAATAATGAAAAGTGTCCACTTTTTAAAGACTCACAATTTATAAATCATAATAAGGGTACGTCAGGGGTCATTAAAACTGATACATAGCTTGGAAAAGATTGTTGGCATTTCTTTTGCCATATTTTAGAAACTATAAAGGAATGAATATTATAGTGGTGTACTAAAATATTCAAATGAGCGTGATATAGCCAGTATAAATATATTTCAATGATTGATTGGGTTAAAACGTACAGCCTCAATGTTTCTAGTGACTCTTGCAACAATTATCATGCCGTCTACAATAAAAAATATACTTGATAACAATAATCTGTTCATATAATGAAGAATAACAACAAGGATTTATACAAATTTGCTAAGCATAAAACATGTATGAAAATAAAATTACATGTATTGATAAGTTAATTGGAGGGAGGCAGGTTAAAGTTCAAAGGATTAAAACATAAATATACATGTATATCATTTGTATTTTCGGGGAAGAAATTGTCCATACCTTCCGAGCATATTGCATGAGCAACATGAAAATGATTATACAAAATGTCTTCATGTTTGACATTATGAAAGGAAACATCGCTGAAAATGTTGTGCCGTGAAGTCCGTCAACTAATGGGAAAACATTTTCATACCCTTTCCTGTTTCCAGGGCGGCCGAGCGACTTCCAAAGTGGGGGGGGGGGGGGGGGGGGGGGAGGACACCTAGGAAAAAGGGCACCTACAAAGGGAAATCTCAAAGCGAAAATATACAATTGTTTAGACATTGGTATAATACACCCTTACATTGTGATTACAATCATCAGGGATGAATTCAATATTGTTTCACTTTGCAGTTGGGTTTGCGAGCGAGCGAAATGAGCGAGTAAAATTGTTAAGATGTGTGAGGTCGCAATGCGAAAATTACATCTTATAAAGAGGAAAAAAAAACACATTTGTAATGGAGTATAACACATTCTCATAACGGAAGACTGAAAAGACCTTTGATAAGTAACATAAGTATATCATATATAGATGCGTGCGAGCGTTGCGAGCGAGCTTTGGGGGAAATTGCTCTTAGTCGCTTGAAATTGACTAGGGCGCGTTTAACGATGAGAGGAAAAGGTGACACTTATCACGAAAGAAAAGGAGCATGTGCCGAAGTACAAAGAGTAAATAACAGAGGTGAGAACGGGGCACTTCTTACACCCTCAAAAAGAGGCACTCAACAGGGATTTTAATAAACAGTCAGTAATGAGAATAGGAAATGGGCATTTATCGACGGAAAAGGGGCCCCCATCAGATTTTGATTTTGATTTTGATTTTGATTTTGATAGGGTATTATTATTAGTATTATTTTTGTAACTGTTCTGTATAAATTTTATAAACGATGTAAATATGTTCATTCAGGGCCCCATGGAAGACCACTACTTGTTGGTGAATGGGCTACCCTGTCAAAAGATTAGAAATAAATAAATAAATAAATAAAATATTATTATATATTGCTAAAAGGGAAATTATCAGAGGTGAAAAGAGGCACTTATCGCACCTGAAAAGGGGCAATTACCAGATATGAAAAAGGGTACTTATGTGAATGAAAAAAGGGCACTTGTAAACAAGGTTAAAAGTTAAAAGAAAATGGGCACCGATCGGATTTTAAAGGGGCATTTATCGGAGGTGAAGGGGGCACTTATCTGAAGTGAAAAGGAGTAACTTCTCGTACCTGAAAAGGGTCATTTACCAGAGAAGGGCACTTATGAGAAGCGGAAGGGGCTTTTTTTAATGGGGCACTTGCCGCACTTACCATTAGGAAACGGGGCACTTATTAAAGGGGAAAAGGGCACATGTAAATATATAAGGAACGCTTATCCGAGCTAAAATGGGGGTAGTTATTAAAAGGGGAAGGGGCACTTCTTACACAGGAAAAGGGGCACTTGTCAAAGTAAAAAAGGCACGTCTCAGATTTAAATAGGGCGATTATCAGAGGTGAAGGGGGCACTTATCGAAAGTGAGAAGAGGCACTCCCCGTACCTAACTAGGGGCACTTACTAGAGATTAAAAAGGGCACTTATGAGAATGGAAAACGGACACTTATTGCAAAGGGAAATGGGAGCTTGTCGAAGGAAAAAGGGCGCGTGTCCAAATAAAAGGGGCACTTGTCAGAGTTGTAAAGGGGAAGAGGCACTTTTACAAATTAATAGGGGTAAATTTGCCCCGTGCGGTCTCAAATATCTACGGCCAATAGCAAGTATAGGTCACATACGGTAGCGGTCACATAATATGTTACGGTATCCGCACTGCTTTTTTTTTAAATTTGTGGAGACAGAAAATATGCGACTGCCGTACGGCCTTTGAAGTGATGACGCACGGTCGCATTAGGGCGTCCCTGCGCCGGCCGTAGCTTTTTGACAGATACTAAGGCAGACGCAAGGTAGCCGCAAGGTGCCCGTAAGGCGACAGTGTGGCCAGACTGATGCTACTGCGTCACCCCTTGAGTATATAAAACGCAAGGCTACACCGTACGCCTTACATACAGTTAGCATGGAAGCGCTCTACGGTATGACTTCGACGTGTTTAATCGCTACAGCGAACCTTGAAATGAAAACAGTTATAACGCTGCGTTACAATCCTACGTCGACCCGTACGGCCTGTAAAGATAGGAATACCCCAGGGTGACCCTGAGGCCACCGCAGACGGCCGTCGCAAGTATTTTTCGATTTCGGGGGCGTACGGCCGCCGTATTCTAGCCGTAGAGCAAATGTGACCTAGGCATTACGGATAATTTACGGATTATTACGAGTGCTTACGTGCTGTTTACGATTTCATTCGGGTCGTGTTACGATGGCTTTACAGATAGTTTTGAGTTTATTATGAGCACTTTTCGTGTAGCTACGAGTACTTTACGAATAGATACGTATAATTCACGTATTCTAACGTATTCTTTACGATTTGGAGAAAGGTATACAAGCTGCAAAATCATAAGAATTCGTAAATAATCGTAATTTACTCGTAACTATTCGTAACAACACGTAAACAGGTCGTAAAATGCCCGTAACTTATTTGTAGTAAACCCTGACATTTCGTAACAAATCGTGGAATTTAGCCGTAAATACATCGTAATAACTCATGATAATCCGTAATAATTTGTAACAACGCCTAAATCGGTCGTAAAAGTGGCCAAATCGTAAGGCTTAATTCGTGAAAGATCCGTGTAGGTAAAGTGGGTATAATAGAACAGAGGCGTGATAGCTCAGTCGGTAGAGCAGTGGTCTCGTAATCCGGTGAACCAGGTTCGAAACAAAGTCGATGCGCTAGTGCCCTTTGGTAAGGCATTAATCCTTATTACCAGATCCCTCGGAGAGGACCTAAAGCCGTCGACCAATAGTTCGTCGCTGTTTTCACGAAGTGACGGTAGTGAAAAAAAATTGCATTCACTTTGCGTTACGATTTTCCTCACTACCGTCACTTCGTGAAAACAAGGACGAATTTATGCTTTCTTAGCAGTCAGGTAAAACAACCACTGAGAAAGCGGCTCGTGAAGTCTCTAGTATGGAGTGTACTGTTGTATGGGGCTGAGACGTGGACACTCACTAAAAAGGACATGCAGCGATTGCAGGCGGTCGAAATGTGGTGCTGGCGCAAATTACTAGGTGTGTCTTGGAGGGACAGAGTTTCGAATGAAGAGGTGTTGCATCGAGCTCAAGAAAGGCGGGTGCTGATTCAAACGATTAGAGAGAGACAGAAGAAATGTCTTGGACACATAATGCGGCATGATGAGGGCTTGATGCTCAGAGTCATAGAAGGTCGTATTCATGGAAAGAAGAAGTAGGGAAGACCTCGTAAAGGCTTTCCAGACGATGTAATCACACAATGTGGAGCGACGGGGTATGAGACGATGAAACGGTTGGCTCAAGACCGAGGAACTTGGAGAGGGGCTTGGAGAGACACTTGATATGGAATTTTTAATGAGTCACTGAACCTGTCATGAACTGACAGATCACTATTGATGATGAAAACAACCACCACCATCACCAATGGAAATAAATTACAAATATTTACAATGTCTTGAAGTAGCCTACCAGTATCGAAATAGTACCTTTTTTTATTGATGACGTCACGCATAGTACCTTTTTTCCCTAGGGAAAAAAAGGTACTATGCGTGACGTCAGCGAGCGTACAGGATTCCAATGCCTCAGCTCACAGCGCTCAAGCATGCACACATGCAATTTGCGCTGTGCGCGCGATAATTGCACTACACTATACGCAATAGCGCCAGCTAAACCCTGTTTTTGAGCCGTGCAATTTTCTTTTATTTCTTTTAGATCTGAATGTAAGATGTGAATGTGAGTATAAGGTTCATGTTATTACAGAAGTGTAGGAATAATACAGATGGAAGGGATATAAAACAAATATAAAATGACTCATTCTCGGAACAAGCTAAAACTATTCGCACTCAGGAACATCATTAGTACTTTTCTCCCTCGGGCCGATGGCCCTCGGGAAAACAGTACTAGTTGGTGTTCCTTCGATGCGAATAGTTTCAGCTAGACCCTCGAGTGTCATTGTATATTTGTATAATATCATGCAACAACATAGAGATTTCGTACTATGGTGACTTCTACTATTTTTTTGGGGGAAATAGTGCACATTTGATAAGGCTCAAATTTCCCCGTTTTTACAATATATATGTTGTTGCACGATAGTAGCCCCGAGATCACCTCAGCGATGATAGTTTGTACCATTACCCTCGTAGTCGATTAATATTTGCTTAATAAGCAAATAATTACCGTTGGTGAAGGTGATGGGACAAACTATCACTTCCGAGGTGATCTGGATGTAGCTATCTTTCGAAATCGAAGCTGAGGAAAGATAGCGTATACATTCTGATCGACGAGGAAGTGATAGTTTGCCATCGCTTGAAAGTTGAAACCAAAAGGTGATTATTGATTTGATTTGATTTGATTCGGTTTATTGAAATAAAAGAACATGCAGCTGGGAAGCTGAAATTATTCAATTTACAAAGTCAATATACAACATTATATACCTCACTTAAGAAATCCAGCCATCTGATTGGTCGAATTGCATTCATAAACTTCAACTGTTCCTGTAAAATTCTCGGTAACCATGCTTAAAACATTTCAATATTTTTAATAACCATGGTTATTAAAAATAGTTGGTCAGCCTCCATGGTTACCCCATAGGTTTACATGTTAAAAAATGGTTTGAGCGATGGAGGATACCTTGTGTGCGAAGGATTGGTCGGTAATTTCAATACAATTGAATCTCGATCGATCTTACCGACAATTTTATCTTGCATTGTTGACATGAAGACGAAAATAAACTTCAAAAAACAAAAAAACAACATCTGCCGATAGATCTTGATCTAAGTTCGTGCCAATATGCATTGCAAAAGTAAAAGAAGGGCCCGTTTCATGGAGCTTTTGCGAAGCATCCCTCACGCAGAGCCGTTTTCAATCCATTTTAATGTATATATTAGAGAAAACTGCCGAGCATGTTAACGACGCGCGATAGCCTAGTGGTCTAAGCGTTGGTTTTCGATACACCTCTTGTTGTACGCAAGAGTTCGAATCCCGTCTTCGACAAAATTGAAAAATATTTTTTATTTTTTATTTTTTAGTCTATTTTTTTTCGGCATATAAAAGTATTAATGACTGCTTTAATATTCGAGAAATAGTTGTTTTCATACGCTCTCGGGAAGGTTACAATTGGGCTATTCCCCTCGGCAAGCCTCGGGGAATAGCACAATTCTAACCTTCCCTTGAGCGTAATAAAACAACTATTTCTCTCAAAGCAGTCATTAATACTATATTAATGACTGCTTTGAGAGAAATAGTTGTTTTATTACGCTCAAGGGAAGGTTAGAATTGTGCTATTCCCCGAGGCTTGCCGAGGGGAATAGCCCAATTGTAACCTTCCCGAGAGCGTATGAAAACAACTATTTCTCGAATATTAAAGCAGTCATTAATACTTTTATATGCCGAAAAAAAATAGACTAAAAAATAAAAAATAAAAAATATTTTTCAATTTTGTCGAAGACGGGATTCGAACTCTTGCGTACAACAAGAGGTGTATCGAAAACCAACGCTTAGACCACTAGGCTATCGCGCGTCGTTAACATGCTCGGCAGTTTTCTCTAATATATACATTAAAATGGATTGAAAACGGCTCTGCGTGAGGGATGCTTCGCAAAAGCTCCATGAAACGGGCCCTTCTTTTACTTTTGCAATGCATATTGGCACGAACTTAGATCAAGATCTATCGGCAGATGTTGTTTTTTTGTTTTTTGAAGTTTATTTTCGTCTTCATGTCAACAATGCAAGATAAAATTGTCGGTAAGATCGATCGAGATTCAATTGTATTGAAATTACCGACCAATCCTTCGCACACAAGGTATCCTCCATCGCTCAAACCATTTTTTAACATGTAAACCTATGGGGTAACCATGGAGTAACCATGGTTATTAAAAATATTGAAATGTTTTATGCATGGTTACCGAGAATTTTACAGGAACAGTTGAAGTTTATGAATGCAATTCGACCAATCAGATGGCTGGATTTCTTAAGTGAGGTATATAATACTATACAATAAACGAACAAAATGTGAATGACTAAAACGTACGACTATAAATTATGGAAAATGAGAATCAAATATTACATCAAAATCTAAATATATTACAAACATTAAATCAAAATCTAAATATATTACGAATATTACATCAAAATCGAGATATGTTACAAATATTACGTTAAAATTTAAATATATTACAAATATTAAAAACATTAAAAACCTTCTGTGTCATCAAAAAAGTAGGGAAAAGGTGATAATAGCTGAGGAAAGAGGTAAGAAAAGAGAAAGAAAAAAAAAAGATGAGAACCCAAGAGAAGAGGAAGGAGAAGGGGTTTCGCACAATGCATAAGTAACATGAGAAAGCACGGAATGTAACAACCTAAAAGTACAAGGATAATATTATCAAAAAGATATTGCACGAGGTAAATTAATATAAGTATATTACACTGAAGAACAATAAAATCACCTTCCGATTATTTGCTTTATATTCCACATCTAAAACAATTTAACTACAAAAAGAAAAGGACGTGTATGCATTTACATAAAAGACACCTAGGTCCGAATTCACACCAATTTTTTTTAAAGTTTAACCCAACCCCTTGAGGGTACGCTGCGCGCATGTCTTTTCTTTAATTGCGCTCAATGGTAATGCGCGCTTAAATACGCCTGTTTTAGTGCGCTTTTTGATAATCTTCAGTGAAAGTGCGTTGCCCTGTGTAGAGAGTACCTCTATCTTCAAAGAAAGTGCGTTGCATTTAAAGTGAATTTTACATAATTAAATCAACTGATTCTGCAGCCAGTTTAGCTTCAGCTAGATTTTACAAAGCACAACATGCGTACATGTAATACAGTTGATGCGCGCTCATTTTCTCACTTACCTATTGATATCCTCTTGAAATTATTTGATTAACTTGTGTTGCCTATTTTGCTCTATGGAAGTGAGATATGGGGATTTGAAGTGCTACATGATCTTTAAATTGTCCACATGAGATTTTGTAAGCAAGCCCTTTCTGTCAACAAAACAACTGCACATTGTATAGTACTTGGTGAATTGGGAAGGCTTAAACTTGAGAAATATATCGAAAGCAGAATGATAAACTTCGGGTGTAGGATTGTAAAGATAAATCTTCTGGTAAGGTGTATATTATCTTAAAATTACTCTTTGAGAAGAATATATATCAGGCAACTTGGTTTTAAAAAAATCAAGCTGACTTTGGACAATATGGGGATGTCTAATTTATGGGAAATTTGTGAAAATACTAGCTGTGAGTGGGTCAAACAAATGGTGGAACGTCGATTGAAAGATTCTCATGCTCATTATCGGTCTGCTTGTATGTACGATAATTCGCCTTGTGTTAAAGCCCCACTGTCCTACTTGTAGCTACTCGTTCCCTCTATATAAAAAACTTCCCCGATCGGTGCCTGTTGGTCCCCCATGATCCTCTTTTTCTTATGTTAGTTGAGAGCTGAGTTAATGAGATAGCCACCTGTCATTGACCTCGCTGTGTGGTCTAATCCCTTCTGGCCCAGTATTATTGACGGTCTTTAACTATCGAATCTTCAAACATGAGATCGATTAAGTATCTTTCTAAACATAAGAGATCGGACAATATTATGTCGTTTTCGCTGTGGCAATCATTACCTGCCGATTGTAGCTGGTAGATATTCAAATACTCCCAGGGAAATGAGGCTATGTACGCTGTGCAATTTGCAATCGCTTGGGGATGAGTTTCATTTACTTGTTTGTATGCCCTACCTTTCGTTCAGACACAAAATTGTTCATCGATAAATATTTTATTGAAAGACCAAATACACTGAATATGGATCAGCTTTTTAACTCCAATAATGTACAAATACGTTTAAACTTAGTAAAATTCTGTCGAAAAATAATGCTTCGTTTTCATTAATTTAAGTATGTGCAAAAAACATGTATGATGAGTTCAATATTAACTTTATGTTTCTCTTTTTTGTCTTATATCAATTTATTAAATTGATTTCAAGAATATTTTCAGTAATTCATTAATTCAAATACCTATTTACTGGTGCCAGTAAATTTCTTTTTCAGTTTTTTCCATTAATTTCGTCATAAATTATTATCGTTTTAATAATTTTTTTTATTATTATTATTATTATCATCATCAATATTGTTATTATCATTATCATCATAATTTTCCTCAATATTTTTCGATAGTGTTATTTTGTATTGATTAACATTAATTATATTTGTATTGTATATTTTACAGTGTTAAATTGACAAATTCAAACTGATTGTAAACTTCTCCAATACCCCGATGTGGGTGACATGAGAATAAATTGTCATTGTCATTGTCATTGACATTGACATTGACATTTCGCGTAACCTACTTTGCTATGCTTATTCAATGGGCAAGTGGGGCAGCAGCAAAAAATTACGGTACAAAAGTCATATCGCAGGGAGATAGTACTTATCTATCATTGATCATGTGACCTCGTTTAGACCAATCAGATTGCAAGATTCTTAGTATGCGGGATATAATAGATATTATCATACCTACTTCATAAAAATTTAAGAAAATGATCACAAAACTCAGTGATTAAAAAAACACACATGGCAAACAAGAAAAGTATCATAAGTAGCGTTACATTGTATTGATGACAATTTTCTAATCCATCTTATTACCCATCTAGGATATTGAAGAGACTGATAATGATTCTCATTCCTTTGATAATTCGTTTGAAATTTTCTTTGATTCTGTTTGGATCTACAAGATTATAATTCCAATCTTTATTATCTCATAATAATAATCAATTTTTGTTTTATCCTATTTTCACATAGGTTGGATCGTTGGTTCATTCGGTACGTGAACTTCACCTAGATCATCGGTGCCACAACGACATACAGCAGCATGGCTTTACCGTGGAAACGCTTTTTCCAAACTTGGAACAGTTGCATTTCACTTCTCTCAAAACAGTGTCCCCTAACATCGTAGGGTCCTTAGCCCATACTGGACTTAAAGAGCTGTCATTTGATGTGCCAGAAGAATTAGATGAATATGAACCAGAAGAATTAACTATTTTCGAAGATGGAGAATATCATGTTCCTCTGGTCGGAGATCCCTCCTCTCTGGAACATGTATTCTTGAAGTCATTTACACTACTTACCAGTCTCTCATTCAACGACCTTGTGATTGGAAACAATCATTGTAAAGTAATACTGAGCTCTCTCAAACAGCATCACCACTTGAAAAACCTATGGTAAGACATTACGCAAAATTCCAAAGTCAATATAACATTTTGAAGATGGATGTTGTATAGTCGTGTTAGAATATCAACGAAATGTATCGCTTCAAATCGCGACATTTATTGAACTTCCCTTTTGGTAGATTTAGTAGTATCATTGGTCATAGGGGAAACATGGGGCGTAGACTTTATTAATAATTCCAAGACCGGTACAAAATGCATGGAAGATAGTCTAGGCATTGTTGGAGTGTCTACGTTTCATATCCTGATGATGTGTTTAGTTTTTTGAAGTAGACTCATGAATTTGAACGAGAGAATAGTATACTGTTAATTTGTATCTTGGATCAATTTAAACCAACTAGTAATAATTCCCAAACTATGATTTGACAGAAGTGTTGTAAGCAGGCGCGTACGCAGGATTTTTTCGAAGGGGGGGGGGGGTTAATTTTGAAAACCGCGACGAAAATTTAGCAACGACTCAGCCAGTCGCCGAATAATCGGGGGGGGGGGGGGGGTAAGAGCACATTGTTTTTTTTGTCCCGAAAATTTGGCAGATCGATATTTCTTTCCGTTGGGGGGGGGGGGGGGGGAGGGGGGGAGGTCACCTTTTTTGGGTCAATGGAGCCACCAAGTAAGGTAATCATTTTGGAATTCTGACCCTTTGCCTTTACGTGTACAATGCTTGTACTCTGTGGCATTATGCTAGGTTTTCTTTGAGACTATTTATATTTCCTATTTGGAGTTAACGGTCCAGCTGAGGATTACACATGGGACACTTATCCCTAGTTATTTTGTGCACTTTCTCATAGCCAGCTGAGCCTGCTAAAACTCAGAGATATGAGGCATTTTATGACGGTCAGATAAGCATTCCGGGGCTCGCCTTTATAGGAATCGAGGGGGCGAAGCCCCCGAAAGCGCAAGGGTTTTAGACATTTAATAACGGTCAGATGAGCATATTTTGATACCTTATTTGTAACACTGGCAGGACACTAATTGGCGTGGGTCTATGGGACAGAGCCCCCAGAAGCTCAGGGGTTTTAGGTATCAAATTACCGTCAGATAAACATCAAGGCGCCCACCTTAGGGCCCTAGGTAGAATCCAGGGGGCAGAGTCCCCGGAAGCTTAGGGTTTTGGGCATTTAATCATTTAAGCATATTTTGATACCTCATTATTTTGTGACACTGCCAGGTCACTCTCCTTTCTTTCTTTCTCTCTTTCTTTCTACTTCTCTTTAATATACTTTCTTTTTAATTGGGGGGGGGGGGGGGCTCGAGGCCCCCCCGAGTCCCGCCCTGACATGTAGGCCTTTAACAAAAGCAATTTCTTGCCTGATTGTAAATTTAGGAAATTATAATTTTCCTACAAACGCATACAAAAAGTATAATTTACTAAAGAATGAGGAAAAATCTCGGAAAATTAGAGGGGGGGGGGGGGGGGAGAGGCAAGGGCCTGTTGGCCCCTCCGCTCATCCACAACTCGTTGGCGGGAAAATTGCAACTGATATCCCTCTTATTTCCTTTTCTTATTCCTCTTCTTTTTTTCCTTTTCTCTCCTCTTTTCCTTTCCCCTTCTTTTCCTTCTCTCTCTCTTTTTCTCCATATGGTTAGAGTTAGGGTTACACTTTTGCTTTGAAACAATTTTTCTTGACTACAATCGAGCGATTTGGTATACCCGCTTGGAAAGTATATATATAAGAACTGCATATTCTGAGATTGTCATGGTCTCAGCTACCATGGAATGGCCGTAGGCGCTATTTGAAATAATTGAAACTCGCTATCCATCCATTCAAAATTTTCCAAAACTGTGGGTTACCTTTAAGGGAGAGGGATGGATAACATAGGAAAATATGTTGACATATAATATGTTATTACACAATATTATTGAGCATGAGCTAAATGGTCATATTTGCTAATTAAATATTAATGTTCCAATCAAATTCATGAACATCCCTTTAGGATTTAAATCCCCTTAGTTTATTTCACTTTATTTTTCATAATAATGTTTTTTCAATCCTAGACACAGCATTATAATTAGCTATTGTAAGGCCACAATAACGAATAACGCCATGACGCTGTAAACATGTTTTCCTTTTCCTTCGAGTAGGAAGGAGTTGATCGATTCTTTCTTACTTCATACAAAACTGGATGAAGGCCGTACTTTTTCATGCTGCATCTTTAGGTTTTTACAAAGACTTATAGTTTGAAGCTAATGACAAGCCTTAATAAGCAAATAATTACCGTTGGTGAAGGTGATGGGACAAACTATCACTTCCGAGGCAATCTGGATGTAGCTATCTTTCTGTAGCGAAGCTGAGGAAAGATAGCGTATACATTCAGATCGCCGAAGAAGTGATAGTTTGCCATCGCGTGAAACCAAAATGTGATTATTCGCTTTATATTCCACATCGGAAACTTTTCACTTCTTCCGTCATTTTAGAGCAACAAATCATCAATTAACAGCTGGCAAACGGTGTACGAAACGTATAAAGGGGTGACCAAAACTCGAGGATATTTTTCTTTTCTTGCACATTACAAAATATCAAGACCAACATATATCATGTTCAATACGTCATAAGAATCGTAATTTATCATATAATCAGATTATATAACATTCCAAGGCTGTATTTCCTTCAAACCAATGATAAGACGACATATGAACAAATTTGACCCACATTCGGCCAAAAGATCAATGAGGCATTTTGTGTACATCCCACTCAGACGACGAACGTTCGAGTGCACTAGAGCGTAACACCAAGGTACCGGACTCGTCGATTTTTATGAAATAGGGGTTTATCGTAGAAAACTGGTGAGAGTGTGAATGTCAACACCGCTGTGCGAGCGTGACTTGTCAACTCTCTCTCTCTGTCTCTCTCTCTCTTCCCTCTTCTTCTCCCGAAAAAAGAAGAAAACAAATCAGGAAATTATATGTTAGTCTAGTAGATGCAGATGCACATCACAATTCATAAGTCCATTGTCATCCCTCCGTCTAAGATAGGCGGGATCACCCTGCAATATGAATACGCGATTCCTTCACTAGCAGATCGACCATGAATATTTAGATCTGCTCATAAAGCGAGTTCAGAGTGCCACTAATTTGCTAAATTTCAGGAAAACTAAATAATTCAGTGTCTCGTGAGAGATATAATCTAATCCCTACACACCTTTTTTGTAAAATATCGTCAATAATATCTAAATTCCCTTCAGTAAATTGCTGAAATCAACATAAAATGTGTCTTTTCCATCGCCGCGGAGCTGAGTCAAATTTGGTGGTCGAAATACGCACGGCTGCGAGCACGGTGTGTAAGCCTCATTGTCCGCTGTGTAAAAACTTCGCTTACGCACAATGCATAAATTACGGAGGTCGAAGCGTACATTTCAGAAAGCTTCTTTTCATTGGATTGAAATTGGCCCTAATTTCTCGACAACCAATCAAATTATGTTTTACATCAGACGGCACAGGATTATATACCCTATGTTTTGGCACCCGAGATGGCCCAATAACAAGTCGCAGTTACGAGCATTAGCTCCTTGAAGTACACAACCCCAGTGAAAAAAGCGAATTTTCCTGTGACCTCCATAGAGAAATCACAAATTGAATGATTGTTGTCCATTTTTGAAGACGAAAAGGCCCTATTTTCCAGTATTCAAATCAGTTCGAAATTGGTATCAGTGGAAAGAACAGTATTTGAATATGTGATTTCCACCCGAGATGGTGTGTAATCAAAGTTTGTTTACCTCGTAGGAGCATTTCTTTGCACACTTAGCGCATTTTCAAAGGCGATTTCACGTGTTGTAGACCGCGGAGCGAGACCGCGTGAGCAGATGCCCAAAATTTGTTCATATGAATACCAGAAGGCTTACCACTACCGACGTCTGTCAAAAAGTGTGACCTAAGTTCGCGCATGATATTTACTGCCCTCTTGTGATGGGCTTTATATATGTAACCATTCCAAAAAGGGACATAGTTTCGATCAGAAGCCGAACTTTATATTGAAACTTTGAAAAAGATAATAATTTCTCTCTATCATTAAAATTTTGCCCGAAAAAAATACCCTTGTTAAATTTTGCAAATAAAAAACAATAGTTTTCATTGTTTATGTGTTAATGACAATGTAGTCCCTATATCTGCCTGTCATTTATTTGTTTAAAAAGCTTATCATGTGTCTCCTTTTTATATGTCAGCCATACATGAGTTCTCGCTCTTTTCTCTCTTTGTCTCTCCACTTTCCCCTTTTAAATTTGTATTCTTACGAAACCCATAGATTCATTGAAATTCACAAACACAGATACGATGGAAGCAGGCGCGCAGGTTCCGTTTTTTTGCGTGAGAAATTGGAATTTTATCATTATTTTTGGAGTCATTAATAAACTGATTTTCATATAAAAAAACACAATTTTTTATGATAAAAAGCGTGAAAAAGCTAGCTTATTCACATTTTTATGTCGCATTTTGACCCTTGGAGTTGTCGACGGTGCTCGAAGATATCGTTGTCTCAGTCTAGTCCCACACAGGCATCGCGTATCGTTCTCCTGTTATAAGCGCTTTTACTTAGTGTTAGTACGATAACTTTGGTCACGCGTGAACTTTGGTCACACCACCATACAGTGAATGCAGTATGATGGTGTGACCATAGTTCGCGCGTGACCAAAGTTCGCGTAATAAGAGGAGAGCAATACCCAACGTATATCTACACAGTGCAACGAACTTTTCTTCTCCCATCAATGATGGGCGAACTATCTTTCATCACGTGATTTACTATTGGCCAATCGTAGAGCAAGATTCTTAGTACACTGTCGCTCATAAAGTTGGAATATTTTAGTTTTACCCCAATTTATGGAATTATTTCAAAAATAATTTAAAAATAATAGATCTAGATAATAGTATACATTCTCAGATTTTATTGAATAATTATTTGCCAATGTGTGTTTTGCGGGACTGCTAAAGCATGTGTTTGCTATTATGCTTATCAACTAGGGGACCTATGCCCATAAGTCATAAATGACAGTAATGAGGATTAATGCCCCCACAAAAGGGCACTAATATAGCACATCGACACGGTTTTGATCCTGGGGCCTCACAGTTACGAGGCCATTGCTTTGACACTGAACCATGACTGTACGCAGCGGGGGCTAGGGTAGGGGGCAGTTTCCATAAAAATAAAAAATAAACAGAAAATGCAATAAATTTTCAATAATTTATTGCATTTTACCCCGGTCCCCAACATAAACAAAATCATCAGGACGGCCATGCATTATGGCTCAAGGCATGGGCACACAGAAGATTTTGTTATGTTGGGAACCGGAGTAAATACAGTAAATTATTGACAATTTATTGTATTTTCTGTTTTTTTAATTTATTTATGGAAAGTGCCCCCTATCCTAGCCCCCGCTGCGTACAGTCATGGTTCAGTGACAAAGCAATGGCCTCGTAACTGTGAGGCCCCAGGATCAAAACCGTGTCGATGTGCTATATTAGTGCCCTTTTGTGGGGGCATTAATCCTCATTAATGTCATTTATGACTTAAGGGCGTATGTCCCCTAGTTGATAAGCATAGTAGCATACACATGCTTTAGCAGTCACGCAAAACACACATTGGCAAATTATTATTCAATAAAATCTGAAAATGTATACTTTCATCTAGATCTATTATTTTTAAATTATTTTTAAAATAATTCCATAAATTGGGGTAAAAAAAAATTCCACCTTTATGAGCGACAGTGTATGTGGAATATAATAGTACATATATACCCTTTTTTCAATGACTTGTTGATCATGTCTTTACAGCGTCATTCACTGTTACACGGATGAGGATCTCGACCTTATTGTGTCAGCTATCAACATGGAAAACAGGATGAAGGTTAATATTCAACATGACCAGGTAATTATATTTTTTGAGGCATCGATACAATATGATTTGATTTGATTTGATTTATTGGTTTATGCATTTTTTTATTTTTTTATCATACATTTTAATGAACATAATATGGTTTGATACAATATGTATATATGGTATGGTATGGTATGGTATTTATTTCTTTCTTCATAAAAAAAAACATATACAATACATACAGAGTATTAAAAAGAAGACAAAAATGAAATACATAAATATATGTAGAAGGGATACAGATAATATGAATACAATAAAATTAACAAGGAAATTAGTTAAGAAAGCAAATTCATGTCGAATGAGGGGTCAACAAAGAAGAGCATTTATCCTTGTTGAACGTTGACCCCTAAACAAGTACGTAATTAACATCACATTAAGAAGAAGAAAAAAAGCAGGTGGAAACAGTAAAAGGGAAAAAGAAAACATAATACCCAAAAATATATATACAAATATATACGTCATGAGTCAAATATAATATTCAAGTTGTTGAGTACAACATTAATACAAACAATCGAAAGGAATGTTTAAAACTATTTACGGAAGATTGATTCTTTAGATGGTTTGGAATCGTGCTCCATAGATAAAAAATAGTATTCTTTGAAATATTAGTTCTAACTTTTGGCAGATAGTAGTCAACAGCATTACATGTATTATAGTTATGTATGTTACTATTTAAAACAAATTTTGATGTAATTGAAGATAGTAATAAACCTCTAGAACACATAAACATAAATATTGCAATATTCAATCTATTGATGTCATAAACATTTAGGAGATTTAACTGGGAGAAGATTGGCAAAGTATGAGCATGATAATTATGGTGAATTAGTAATCATTCTTATGGCTTTTTTTCTGCAAAACAAATAGTTTAGTAATAAAGTAATCATGACTGTTTGACCAAGCAATATTAAAATAATTGACATGGGAGAAAATCAATGCATAATATAACATAACTGAAATATGTCTTGGAAAATGGCTCAAAAGGTAAATAATACCAACAGATTTGGCAACACGATTGCATACGACACCAACGTGTTCATGCCATGTTAAAGATTCATCGATAAGAACACCTAAAAATTTCACACAAGAAGTACGATGAATTTGATGACCATAAAAAGTGATTGCAAAATTATCTTCAATACGTCGTTTAGTGAATACATTATATTGGGTTTTAGCAACATTAAAAACTATTTTATTGTTGATCAACCATTCACTTAATTTATTTATTTCAGAATTGAATGAATCAACTATCGTACGGAGATTATTATGAGACATGAACACGCTGGTATCGTCTGCAAATAATATAAAATGTAACAAGATATATACCGGGAACAAAAAAAAAACGAAATTAAACACACTTATAATCAGACCTAATGCAGCTGTAATAAAAGGCAGTTTATGTTAAGCCCAGTAATTTCACCTTGGGGCTTATGCCGCTTCGAAGTTGAACATCATGAGCAATAACAAAAACTCTCCCAGTGAAACAAAATAGTGATTAAAAAAGCACGCACAGATCTGAAGAGCTAAATAGTATTGGCATTTACCGCAAAGAGAATTTATTTCATTTTTAAATAATAATCATTAGGCGCTCAATATTATGGAGATCCGTTAGATAGGTGGAGGTTACCTCATAAATGAATTCTAATGCAGCAAGATTGCATTTTTATTAAAATTGACGAGAAATTGAGTATCTGCTCCAGACTTTCTTACTTATTTCTACAACCAAATATTTACAAAATGTCGTAATTGAGCAGCAATTTAACAAAACCCATTTTCACTACGAGTCCTGCGATAAAAATTTCACAAACACGAGCTTACTTCTTTAATTTTAATCTGGACTCATTTAAACCTCATTAACACCACGAAAATGACTATAAACCGATTTCAAACTGACTGACTTTTCACCATTGGGGTAATGAAATTGTTTGAATAGTCTGTTGTCAACTTGTGTCGGTCTCAGTGTGACTGGGGTATTAACTTTGATGTTTAAACTAATTATATTTATTTGTAACAGGGCCAGAAGCGTCTCGAATGTATAAAAATGTCATCAAGCTTAGCAGATGCTATGTGCAATCGGACATCCATCCGGGAGTTGATTCTGATGGGGGAAACCATCTTCTCCAATGCTTGGTTTTCAGAGGACAACCAAAGAAAAATAGACTCGAAGGTAATTATAAGTGTGTCAATTTATTGGCCCCCTATTCTGCTAAATGAGTTATTAAATGTTCCTCGATATGTCGCAATAAAAATTGATTATTTTAAATGAAAAGTAACCCACATGACCTATCATGTGTACTGTTGTTCAACATGTTGTCTCGTGTTTTCAGATATGATCGTTTAAGTATTTCAATTATAATAACATTGATTTGTTTGAAATTTGTGAACCTATGATAACACAATGAGTGATTTCAAGTACGGTGTTCGGTGTTGGTGTTGGTGTTGAGAGCGTGAAAAGGCTGCTGAACCGAGCTCCAACACCAACGATCAGTATAGAAGGACGATACCGATCACGCGTGTGCGTGTGCGTGCGCGTTATCGATAGCTCAACACCAGCCTCAACGCCGAGTGACGTCCTACTCTACTGGCGAAAAGTCCTGCGATAAAAGCATAATCCATTCAGAAATTCCAATAAGTTACACCATATCGAATATCAAATGTAAAGTCATAGTGAAAAATCAATAGATAAAATATCATTTCTCTTGAAATACAAGTCATATATAGCTCCAAGGATTTACAGCTGTTTTTACTGTACCTTTTGATTTTACCTTGGCATGATCGTGAGATTATTACCAGATGTCCGCGTGGTTACCTTCGGTATAGTACTGCAACACCAACACCGAAGTTGAAATCATGAATTTCCCAATACCCAGGGGCTGGTGTTGGTGAATGGGAAAATTACATGTAAATCGTCAACACCAACCGTGATACTCTCTTCAGCAGACGACATTCATCACCAGCCCTCAACACAGACTGCTGGAAGTTCGTCATATTTCCCGAGGTCAATCCCAACACCGGCCTGATTTCAAGTTCGGTGATGTTGCTGGTGTTGGTGTTCTCACAACACCTACACCAACTTTCAACACCGAAGTTGAAATCATGAAACTTGAAATCACTCAATGCTGCCATGGCAAAGAATCGTATAGTACAAAAATATTTAGCAAAGGAACCGATAACCAAAAAAATATCCGGAATATAGATAATGGAAGTAATGTATACAATATTCTAAAGGGTGAAATTATTTTAAATGAGATAAATTTGTTTGGAAATATACACATATATCCGTAATCCTATAAAAATATTACTTTTTTGCTTTATTGTCTAGAGCATTCGACAATGAACTTATTTGAAGGTGCACTTTGCCCCGCATACCAAAGTGGTATGCGTGCTCGTCACAGCTACTCAAAAATGGACCCTAAATGGCGTAATCAGTGAAGAAAATTTCGCCCCTTTATATTGGCGTACGGTTCTGTAAATTTCACCCCTAAATGGCGTACGGAAACTAAAATGGACCCCTAACGGCGTGAACTCTAAACACAACCCCATAAATTGTGCATCTGTAAGGATATAAATAAAAAGAAGGGATTAGATTGATCAATGACAAATTCATGAACATGCAAGAAACGATTTGAGCAATATTGTATGTATTTATTCAAAGTTGATCAATAAAACTTAGGGTGTAAAGCTGGCGTAGCAAAAAAAAAAATCTTCCAGCATAAAGCGTGATCAGCACAGATTGCATTTTCTGCCTCCTAGAAAAAATAAATTGATATCAGCTTTGGCCTAAAATACAGTATTTATGCAATAAATACAATCAACAGGGCTTGCAACGAACACTCACGTAACTATCACGTTCACGTATTGCGCCCTTTCGTGAAACAGGTCACCCAAATCTACAAAGTGTTGGGTTACGTGACCCAACAATTTGTTGATTTGCTATATGCAATCTACGAAAGCTCACGTAAAGTGACTCTGGCGTTTAAAAAAATAATGCAACTTGTCATTGAGAAGAGACTAATGGCAAAAAAGGATTATGTAAAGTCCGGTCACGCAGAGGGGACGCATGGGGAACGCACGGCCAGCGCATTGAAAATTTGCAATTTTTGCCAGTGCGTTGTCGTGCGCCCAACTTTTGTCGTAGCTACAGCGAGCTGACACCAAATGCATAGCGTGTTGCTAGCGCGCTGAGCGCATACAGTGCGCATACAGTGTGCATACAGACCATACCCAGAGCGCACATGATAACAACTTCAACGAATGCACAGCGTGTTGCTAGCGCGCTGGACGAATGGTCCACGCATGCACCGCGTTCTACGACGCACGGCCAGCGCATTGGAAAGTCGGAAAAGGCCGTGTGCCTAACTTTTGTCATGATTTTGGAAAAGCTAGTGAGCTGACACAAAATGCACAGCGTGTAGCTAGCGCGTTTTGCGTATACAGGGCGTGTGCTCCGCGTATGTCTGGCGCTGGTCTAGCGCGCTCAACGCACGTCTGGTGTAATTTTGGCGTGTACATTCATGCGTCGAGCTCCGCGCACACTTTTGAGCATGCTCAACAAATCGCGACGCACACAGCGAATGACGACGAATGCATAGCGTGGGTCCAGCGCGCTCGACGAACGAGTAACAAGTGATGACGCACGCCTAGCGAACGACAACACACTGGCCAAAATTGCAAATTTTCCATGCGCCGGTCGTGCGTTCCCCATGCGTCCCCTCTGTGTGACCGGGCCTTTAACTAGGCGATGTGGCGTGCGCCTGTAATCCAGCTAACAGTGGAAGTTACAAACTGATTCAGCCGAGGACGCAAGTTCGAAACTGAGTCACGTCTTTCGGATGGTGACGTTAAAAGTCGGTCCCCAGACGTAAATAATGATATCTGATTGATAAACGTCTGTAAATACCCAAATACACACACACAGTGGCGTACGCAGGATTTTAAGGACGGAAAGGGAAAGGGAAAAAGGAAAAGAGGAGATAACGGGAAGGAGAAGAAAAGAAAAGAAAAGAAGGGAGATATCAGTTGCAATTTTCCCGCCAACAAGTTGTGGATTGGGGGGGGGGGGGGAGGGTGTGCAAAATACCGTTACCCCCCCCCCCCTCCCCCACCCCCGCTTAAAAAGAGAGAGAAGGAAGGAAAAGTGAAAGAGGAGTGCTAAAAGGGATCAAAAAAGAGGAAGAAGAAAAGAAAAGGGTGAACAAAAGAGAAGATCAGTTGCAGTTAATCCCGCCAACAATGTATGGAGCGGGGTGGGGGCCGAAAGGCCCTTTCTCCCCCCCCCCCTTCCCAGCAAACCTAAAAGAGATAGATTGAAGGGAAGGGAAAGTGAAAGAGG
>JAVYIG010014204.1:0-42899 GCA_035222895.1 Strongylocentrotus droebachiensis
CATGCTTAAGAGAGCCGCATCCCAGGATGAGGTGGTTTCGTCATCGTCATCAGCATCATCTTCGTCGGGAGAAGCTGAGAGTGGAGGAGAGGGTGCCACTGGAAATGCGCGTACAGACAGACCGGTTTTCAAGAAAGCGAGAGTTGAGAAGAGGATTACGACGACCTTTACTATTGAAGGACGCGTAGTTCGTACGAGAAAGACGAAGGAGTTCTTCGACCGCTTCATACTTGTTTAAGTTAACACTAAGTCTTACTGGTTTACTTGATCTGTTTTGATTACAACTATAGGCCTCAGTTTACAATTTGCTTAAATCAGGTAGGCCTACTAGAGGTCAGGTTTTTTGTTGTTGTTGTAACTTAAGTATTACTAGTGATCTTACGAGAAAAGTGTTTTGATATTCTTTACATTTCCAAACGTATTTTGGACATTGTTGATCAATGTCTTTGTATTTGTGATTACTTGTGTTATATAATTATATATCTATAAAAATAACAGGAAGAAGAGAAAAAGGCAAATGTGTAGCTTATTACGTTGATTTGCTTGGACTTTCTTATAGATTGGTTAGGAAAACAAGAATTAATAGTAAAACCGTTTTACATGTTTTTAATGCCTATATTGTTGAGCTATGTTTAAAATGTCGTTTCGGTAGGTTTAGAACGAGGACGTTCTAGTCTAAGTGGGGGGTTGTGTGACGGAATGTTACAGTGTTTAACCTGAAGAGGGCGACATTTTGGTCAGATTGATATAAGTGATTTGATAACGCTGCGAACGGGCAGTCCGTGTTTTGTATTGATGCAGTAAAGTAATGCAGTAAAGTAAGCTGAAAGATCAAACATCATTGTAAGTTGTCATTATTTGTCTCGGATATTACTTTGATTGAAGTGATAGATGAATGCATGATTGAGATCCTCGTTGAATAGTTGTGAGTTGTGAGAGTTGACTGTCTGGGAGAGTTGACTGATTTATAAGACGAGACCTGGTTCGTGTCGTTCGGAATTGCTACCAAGTTCATGGAACCAGAACCCGTCACAATATCATTCCCCTACTATACATAGAAAATGTTACTCCCCCTAATACTTTTAGACTAATTAAGCATGTATGTCTCAATTCGAATTCAATTTATTCTCACAATGATCTATTAAAGTCTTACAATTTCAGTTCAAACAATTCACATGAACTACATGTATAAGCAAGCCCGGTTTGCAAGGCATTTATGAGGCAGTATAAACGTAGAATCGGGCTGAAAATATACCAGAATGTTTTTCTTTGGAACGTCGGCCCTTTAGAGCTTCCTAAAATGATTTTTGTAGTCTCCTCCTTGTGACTACCTAAACTATGGCTTAAAATGTGAGTATTGTGTTCCTTATCAATATTATGATAGTTCCCACGTCCAGAAGTGGAGCACTTCCGAAAAAAATGGCGCCCAAAACAAAAGATCTAAAAACAAGCATTCCTTCATAAAAGGACTGCATCCGGTGCAAGTGATTTTCACTAATACAGGTGGTAATTGGTTTTAATCGGTGAATGTGATACCGCTGTGGTGGTCTAACTTCATATTTATTGTACAAAATATCTATAGGGAAGATGTAATATTTCACAAAACACTGTATAGTTGAGGAAATTTGCATGAAAATGTAATTTTAAGCCAAAATACGTAAGTTTGACATTTTTCTGCAGCAAAGCCTGTAATAATTTAACAATTATTCGGAAGTTCATTTACAAACAATAAATATTACAGTAAAAAAACAAACTACTTTGCTTTGTGCTGCTTCTTTAGTTTGATGAACAATACATACAGCATTCATTTCACTTAAGGCAGAGCCATGCAGTTCTCATAGCGCATATTGTAGTCTGCTGGGAGCTGTTGGGACCTAGTGCTCATAGCACATGTTGTAGTGCTGGGAGCTGTTAGGACTTGGTTCTCATAGCTGTTGGGTTCTACTACCTCAATAATAACCAGAGACACAATCGTTTGTGGTGGTATCTTCATTGTTTTAATGCAGAGCACGTTATACACGTGTAACACGCAGCTAGCACAAAGTAGCAGCAATAGCGGCAAACTATGGAACACCATTTGTCAATACACAACAACTCTCCCCACCAAATCTTAAGTACCTTTAACCTAAATTTGGCAAATGGAATCAGCCTTCATTTAAACTGCATATACTGACAACTATGTTACCAACACACCAACCTTTGTGATAAACAATTACTTCTTATAATATCCAAATTTTTTATGAATTCACATGTATCAAGTTAAACTCCACTTGTAATGTGATATGTAATATTATCAATCCTGTTGTATTTCTATTCCTAACTTTGTGAGATATGTTTCCAAAAACCTAAATATTCACTCTTTTCATATACTTCCATATATGTTCGAATACAATATAAAGTTTAAACCAATCTGTTTCAATACTTGTTTTCTGTTACAATGAAATATATAGTTTCCCAGATAGCAAAATATCTGGGGCCCATCTGGGTTTTGTATGGGCTTACTAAAACCCACGTGGCCCATACAAAAACCAGATGTATACCAGATGGGCCTTCCCACCCAGAACCCACACATATGGGCCCCATGTGGGTTTTTGTTGGTGAAAATCGCACGTCGAACATCGGCTGGGCCCAGCTAAAAACCAGATGTATACCAGTTGGGCCTTCCCACCAAGAACCCACAAGTACCAACACATATGGGCCCCATATGGGCCCCATGTGGGTTTTTGGTGGTGATAATTGCACGTCGAAGATTGTCTTCACCCAGCTAAAAACCAGATGTATACCAGATGGGCCTTCCCACCAAGAACCCACAGGTATACGGAACCCACGTGGCCCATAAAAAACCCAGATGTATACCAGACGGGCCTTCCCATCCAGAACCCACAAGTACCAACACATATAGGCCCCATATGGGCCCCATGTGGGTTTTTGGTGGTGATAATCGCACGTCGAAGATTGTCTTCATCCAGCTGAAAACCAGATGTTTACCAGATGGGCCTTCCCATCCAGAACCCACAAGTACCAACACATATAGGCCCCATATGGGCTCCATGTGGGTCTTTTGGTGGTAAAAGTTGCACATCGAGCATCGGCCGGGCCCAGCTAAAAACCAGATGTATTCCAGATGGGCCTTCCCACCCAAAACCCACAAATATATCCCATCATTTGCATAATGAGTATGGGGTGCGTGCACATCTATGTTTTTTTACAATTTATCTAAATTTACAGGATATTTCCTAATTACTGATGATTTAGTTATTTGCAATTCATTTCGAAAATACTACAAAATGTAAATTGCCAATTATTAGAAATTTCACTACTTTGTATAATTACATTTAACTAAACATGAATTAGGAAAAACACTAACCAAGATCTAAACAGATTCAATAAAATACAAGTATATGGAAATGTCTCATCACAGCAAATTAACCAAGTCTTCTTAACACCAATGCCTTTACATTGGGAAATTTTAGACGATGTGTTGTTGCCATTGACCAAATTAATTAGTACAAGTGCTACATAACCTACTAATTAAGTCTGCTAATTGGAGCTTTCAACTGGTTGAAAGTTGTGCCAAATGGTACGACTGGTCCAGTTAAACCCAACTGGTAACCCTGGAAATGGAAATGTGATAAATGAATTCAACTGGGAAAAATAGGAACCCATTTAAACAATATGAAGCCCATTTAAAACCACATTGGCCCATGTGGGACCAGATCAAACCCACTTGGCCCATAAGGATCCCATATAAAAACCCGCTTATAGCCCATATGGGGCCCATATAGAACCCACTTGACCCATATATCAGAATTTGGTGGGTCCCATATAAAACCCACATTTGGCACATATGGTGCCCAATAGGTAACCCTTGTGTATATTGATGGGCCGATTGTGGGGCCCATCTGGGTTTCACGTGGGCCCATCTGGGCCAAGTGGGTCCAATGTGGGCCGCCCATCTGGGGCCCTTCTATAACCCGGGTGCAGATTGCTGGGCCCCACATGGGGCCTATCTGGACCCATATGGGCCAAATGGGCCAAGTGGGCCATATATGGGCTGGCCATCTGGGCCAAGTGGGCCAGCCCAGTTATAAGCAGATAAAACCCAGATGGGCCCCACAACATTTTGCTATCTGGGTTAATACTGAGAACCTGAGCTATGTTCTCATATGTTGAGTACATTGATTGTGTTTTGGTTCAAGCATGATATCTTTGTTTCTTCATGCAAATAACAAAGCATTACATTTAGCAATGTTAGACCATGTTTAACCCATGCTAGAATCCAATGCGTGCGTGCAGAATCCAATGTTAAATCAGATGATGTTGGAGGCCATGGTAGACTGGTCCTGGTCTGCATGACATCGTCCTTTAGGTCCAGTGCAGAGGCTTAGCGATCTCGAAGTGAGGCCATTGGAGGTTTGGATCGTCTACCATTCCCGCCCTTTTGTCGCTTCTTTGAGGTTCTATGTTTTCATCAACATCTGTGGTGTCTGTGTCAGTATCAGATAGGGCGTCTGTATCAGTGGTGGTGTCTGTTTCTTCTCCTTCAGAACCAACTGCTCCTGGCACAAGGTCTTCAGTTGATAGCGTCTCGACATACACCATTTCACTTGCATACCTCTTCTTAGGCTGCAGAAAGCAGAGTTGTGGATACTTTCGTTTCAGGCGTTGTTTTAGGCTGTAGGTCTTGTAATTTGATGCATCTTTAGACTCAACATCTTTAACGGCTTTTACAAACAATCTTCTCAGTGCTGTCATTCTATATATTTGCTTCTCTTGTATGATCTCTTGTCTACAACATAACTGCAAATGTAAGGAATGTCTTTCCATACTTCTGCTCCTTGATGGGCTCAACACTTTTCCTTGATTGGTAGACAGTATAGCTCCTGAAACAACTGCAATGATACCTGATCTCTATTGCTACAGTCTCGGTCCTGGATCTGAAGAAGAATGTGGTCGTCCTTCTTGTCTTTAGCAGCTGTTGCTACTTTTCCACCATCTGGCTGTTGACACAGCATTAATGGTTCCTTCTTTTTCTTCCCCTCAGAGTCCTTATGAGTTTTATTTTGTCGAAAAATGATGCAAATCTTTGGTAGAATGTGGGCAGAGACAGAGGGCTGCTTTGAAGCACCAGCAACACTGGAATTTGACCGTAAGCGTCTTATTGCTGAGGCTGAGGACGGACCTGGAGCTTGACCGCCTGCACTTGACGTAGAAGGCTCCAATTCTGTACAAATAAATGAAAATTGAGAGAAATGGGTGATTTTCACAATTCAAATAATGTTTGAACAATTATGCAAGCAGGTTTAATAATAATTCATAGTCATAACAGTAACAATATGACTTTTTATTTTTATTTATGTGAACAATATGACTTATTGATTTAACAACATCAGCTGTATTCAAAACCTGTACTTGTATTGTTAAAAAAACAGGCTGTATTGGACAGAGTTATGCACAAGGAGAAAGAAATTAAACACTAAGACATTATTTATAATGCATTTGTATGTGAACATCCCATTTAAATTGAAGCACAATTAAAATTGTAATGTGTTCAAAAGTAATCAAAGGGTTAAAATTGCCACAAAAAAAAAATTGGCCATAGCTTCGCTGTCTGACGGCTTTTTATACAAAAGCCGTCAGAAAACTAAGACAATATATTATAATCATTTGTATTTAAACATCCATTTAAATTTAAGCACAAATAAAATGTTAAGGTGTTCGAAGTGCTACGAAGCAAGCAAAGGTTAAAATTGCCCCCCCCCCCCAAAAAAAAAAAAAAAAAAAATGGCCATAGCTTCGCTGTCTGACGGCTTTTTAGACAAAAGCCGTCAGAAAACTAAGACATTATATTATAATGCATTTGCATGTGAACATCCCATTTAAATTGAATCACAAATAAAATGTTAAGGTGTTCAAAGTATTTAGTGCTAGGCCTAGAGATCTATAGATCTAGTCTAATAACAAATCAATCGAAAGTTAAAATTGCTCCCCCCCCCCCCCCCCCCAAAAAAAAAAAAAAAAAAAAAAAATGGCCAAGCCCATAGATAGCTGAAAACTAAGTCTAGATCTAGGCTATTGAACACTTTTTGTTATAGGCCTAGGTCTAGAATCGATTTATTTTTAGCTGCAAATTAATTGCAAGACTAGACTATATTAGACCTAGATCTGTGCTTGTTTACAACTGTGTACATTTTTGACCCGTAACTCCGGCGTGGAGATACTCTAGAATCTAGACCGTCTTCTTGTTCAAACCAGTGACTGTGAACAAGTGTAACGTTAGAGGTCTAGCCTAGGCCTGGGCCTAGGAAATATAGTCTAGACCTACTATTAAAAAACAGATTTAAAATTGACACGAAACAGATAAGAAAGATAACGACTTTTATATCATGACCGTTATTTGAACAACTGTGGAAGTTTTAGATGAATTTTGATTAGAGTAGGCCTAAGTTAGGGTTTCTCCACGCCGGAGTCACGGGTAAAAAATGGTCACACTCACACTCACACTCACAGTTGTGAACAAAATTTTGAGTGAAAAGAATTCGCACAAGTTAAGTTAAATGTATGGCTTACCTAAAGTGTGACATGATGCAGCGTCTGTTTTTTGTTTGTCTTTGTTGAGTTTCCTCTCTCTTGCTTTGATGAATCTGTGAAATAGCGATAGCACGTCGGGTGATATCCACCAAATTCTGGTAGATCTGGTAAGCTTACTAGGCTACAGCAGTATCGACCAGTGCATCAGGTCCAACTTCGCGTAAAAAGGCTCTCGCTATATCAGCCTGATACCCCACTAAATCTTTCCAAATATTCACACTGCTTACAAATGTGTTCCACCGTGTGGTTGTGAAGGTTTGAGATCTTCGAAACACTAGAGCAATGAGAAAAAACATCTATTTTTTGACGAATTTCGATAAGATTTTGCATCGACAGACATGATTACGGCAAACAAAGCGGCTGTATGTACACGTGACTCGCAAAAACGCAGTACCAAAGCCGGTTAATACAACTTTTCTGATTGGCGGACTAGCGATAATCTGTCATTTTGTCGATCTGATGGGCCAATCAGATGAGTTTATAGTCTTAGCAACGTAAGTGGATTAATTACCTGATTTGATTGGACGATTTATTGCAATATATTAACCCTTTTTCATCAAAATATTAAATAATGCCCCAATCCAGTGTGGGAACTAACAAATTTATTTCCTAAAAATATAATGCTTATTTGTTAGATAAGTTTCAGGTAGTCACAATATGTGGAGTACAAGACAAGCGTTAAAATCGGCTCGCCCCCTCTCTAGTGCGCATCTCCTTCTCTCTCTCTCTCTCTCTTTCTCTCTCTCTCTCTCTCTCTCTCTGTCTCTCTCCCTCCCTCCCTCTCTCTCTTACTCTCCCTCCATCCCTCTATCAGTCTCTACCTCTTTTTCTTCTTTCAAGAAGATGCTTAAACGTAAGTTAGTTGAAGATGCTTAAACAAAGTAAGTTGAGCGAATTCTCTCTATCATGCAAACGCAATATATTTGTTGTATTACTAGATAAATGGAGACATGTGCAACTGATGTAACATTAAAGGTAAAGACCAGTATTGGAAACGCCCCAATTTCAAAACATGAAATGAAAGCTCTCATTACAAATCATGTGAAAGAATAGGTTTTGACTAATACATGATGATAAAAAAATTGCCGGAAAACCGCCTACTAATTCATATATTTGGTAAATTTGTTTCTCTCATGGTCTGTGAGAGATATAGGGTAGTCCCATATACATCTTTCTGTGTAATAGTGCTTGTAACTTTACGAAGAAAGGGCCAAATTTCTTATCATTTTGATGATTCCAGAACCTTGCAGATGCTAGATGCTAGATGCTAGATGATCAACCTTTTCTGATCGATTCCACAACGTTTCTCTCACAATGCAATCGCATGACCATAACTGGTCTTTACCTTTATGGAAAGGGTAATACTAAACAATTACAACACAGAACATGACATGATTTTGTGTTTGGGTCATTTAATGTCCGTTTGATAATAGTACTACTCTCACACATAGATAACATCCTACCTAAAAGTAACACGTTTGATTCTCACCGTTCAAGTGTTGCATCCATACACACACAAAATATAAACATTAACAAATGCAACAATTTTGTTTCTTAGCTATAGTATAGTCTTGCGAGCCATAACAAAAGGAGTACTATTACATTTCATATAAATTTCAGCTGTGTACTGAGTTTTTTTTTTATAGATATCTGTATATTATGTGGAGGAGGCCTTAACTATACATACAATTAGATAAATTGCTAAATGAAAGCAGAAGAAAAGAAATACTGGGATGGAGAGAGAAAGGGAGAGAGAGACAGAGAGAGGGAGACAGAGACGAAAGAGACAGAAAGAATAGGGGCACTCTATTCAGCATTTGAGACATATACTTCATATTTCTATATTCAAGAACAGTAAATTTGTTCAGCAACCCAAATGTACAAAAATTATCAAAGTGACCACAGAAGTGCAAAATACTAGAAATAAATAGGCCCAAATTCACAAAGGAGGTTTGTCAACAAACCTAGGTTTTCGTGTTTCGACGTAAAAACGCGTCATTTGACGCACATAAACCTAGGTTTGTCGACAAACCTCCTTTGTGAATTCGGGCCACTGTGTTCAAATGAAGAAAAATGAATTGAGTGCATCATATTCACAGTTCGAGTCCCCATAAGGGACAGATCGTTACACCCTTTTTCATGAGATTTCTCTTCTACAATTTGGCTGAAAATTTGAAAAGTAAATGAAAATGGTTATAAAACCTTTGTGCTACGCATGAGAGTATACTGTGATGTTACTTAATGTATAAATTTATCATGAATTTATCATACATGTAATATTACAGGCACAGGTAAAATGTGCAGATATGGGAAGGGACGAGTATCCTGAAATACTTGCAAATTTCACAAATCCTGAAACTAAAACTGATATACAATTATATCTTCTTTGGTTTAAATAACGGTATTTCCTTAAAACTTATAAATTATATATCATTTAAGCATGACAGTATTTTAGGGTGATACATGTTTCTGTTGCTGTATATCCAAAATACATTAATGGAAGTATTGAGAGTATGGAGTCTGATTTCTAGCAAATTGAATGTTATGTAAAGGAGAAGTAAATTCCAAAGAGAATGAAAATACAGCCATTGATCTGTCTAAATCAAAAGAAAAATAATTTGCATCATTTGCAAGTTACTTTCAAATCATGCACAAAGAGACATTTCTCAACGAGGTATTTACGATACAAATTGCTTATTGTTATTATCATTATTCCACTCAATTTAGGTAACTTAGGTCTACTTAAAAAATAATAGGACGTTCCATAGTTACATATGAGGTGTCCAGCTATTGAAGATAAATATATGACTCAGATATAGTACAAATGTGACAGACAATGTTGAAAATATCTGAGATGAAACATGTTCAGATCAATCTTTGATTGAGTTATACATGTACATACATGTCTATGTGTGACTATTTACCAAACATTCATTTTCACAAATTCAAAAAACAAAATAACTTTCTGTTCTATTTACAGTGTGATGGCTAAATGAATTCATGGTTTTAAAAAATACAACAAAATATTTAAGCCACATTCGGCCATAATTGCACATAAGTAGCAGGTATAGATCTGCATAAAATCAAGCTTGTAAATGCATCACTAAGAGCAATTCTCTTTATCATCACAAAGACATAAAACTGTATAGTGATTAGAGCCCTTATGGCTCACAGTAGACAAAATGCAGGAATAAAAAGATGAGTGCATTCAACTAAAAATCATCTTTCGAACCACATCACTATCAAATTATGCATCGCTGCACCAACCAAGTTGATAATGCAGCTTACTACAAGATTGCGATACCTAAAGACTGCTAACTACTGAAAGATAAAAGCATTAAGACACAAAGTTATTCATTCAAGCAATAAACTTGTTATAGAATAAGAACTGTAAGCACACAATGACCATGAAATATAATGAAATATCTATCTCAGCAATTCTATCACTAATGACACTTCTATCAATTAAGTACAGTGAAAGGTGCACATATTTGAATGTTCATATTTCATTTTGTCATTCTTATTTTATTCCTTATTTTCCAGTCAAATATCATATGACTCCATGATGGGAATGACATCTCTCTAAGAGGGTATAACAGAAATATACCCTTTCTGTTTGCATTTTGGGTTGTTTTTTAGGGCTACTAACTTTTTTTGCCAAATTTGCATACAGGTAGTGCAGGCAATGATTTTGACTAAATGTTCAGAAGGGGGGCAAATTAGCAGTCAACTATTTGACTCATATACAACCTACTTAGAAATATCATCCTCTCATTGGCTGACATGTTTCGAAGTAGCGTGATAGGGCAATCATCTCAAAAGTTCTTCACTTTGTAAATAATGTATACATGAACTTGTAATTACTGCTGATATGAGGGGCAAAACAAAAAGTTCTTTGGCATCAAGAAATCTGTAATCTCTATATAAAATCATCTCACTGTAAGTTTGCAAGTCAAACAGCACTATAAACTCAATCTCAAAAAGATCTACAACTAATTATGAATCTTTAAGAATGCAATCCTTATATCAAATAAAAACCTTTTGATTTGTCAAAGGCAAATAGCTACATGTAGCAGAACTACCAAAAAAAAATTGCAGCAACTAGTAATGAGGTGCTAATATCTAAAAGATAGAATTTGTCAGCCTTCTCAAAATCTTAAATTTTAGATACAAATATCCATGCAGAGAATAAAGCCTACCGGTATACAGAGAATGTATATCAGACAGATGAAACTACAAAAAGAAAACTAAAGAACGACAAATGTTCAAACAAATTTCAGTAGATGATGTTTGAAGGTTTGCATGGTGGTATGAATAATCACGGAAGAGGTTTACGGTACACCATGTATAAACCATGGGAAATTTCAGTAAATACCTTAATTCTTATCTTAAGGCCAAATACCTCAAACTAGAAAAAAACTACTTTAATAGCAATTCTCTATTAAAGGCTTTCCCTTGCATATTGACATACATACGATATATGACGATGCAAACAGAAGCTTAAAACTGCAATGGCTATACATATTTTGGAGCCTACAAAGCAAGCACCAAATTGAATTATAAGATCAGCAAAAGTAAGTGAAAAGGATTTTTGGGAGAAGGAGGGAGATGTATAAAGGCTACAGATATCCAAGGAATCAGTGATGGGCTACATATCAGTCTTATCACTTAATTCATAACTAAGAAGAGTTGCATACCCTCAATTAATTATCTGGCGTCCTAATAATTGCATATATGTAAACTCTGAGTATCATAAGATACATGTGCAAATCTATTCCTTGATACTGCTAAAAAGTTAATACAAACTCATTAGCTTTTCCATAATACAATAATTGCCTTTGCATATTGTTATGTAAAAGCCCTTTCAGAAATTCAAAATCTTTGCAGAACATATCTCTTGATACATGAAATCCAAGTGAGATAAATTTCAGATAAATATATCTACCATAAACACAATGAACATGGCTACATATAATGCCACCCGTATATATATAGTTTTGCACCAAATCTTTGGGTTCAATATCGCAAAAATGTCATAAACATCATTACTCTTTTTGAATATATCAACCTGGAATGAAAAAAGTTGCAATTTGCAAATAAGAATTTTGTGTAAAATCATTCATGTAATCGGGACAATATATGTACCAACATCAGTTCATCAAGTCGTCTGTTGGGGCCAGAAAGGCATTAACTCTCGTGTATAAATGATAGGAGTTAACATCCCTCTGGCACAGCATTCTAAATTATTCATAAGTTTTACCTGCAAACTGACTTCTTCGTTTTGTTCGTTTAACATATATTGGAATGAAAAAAAAGAAATTACAATGATTTGGTGAAAGTAAAAGTGATTGCACAAACTGTGAGTATATAAACACCTTTGTGCCAAGCTTAACACAATTTCACAATGTGCATCAAACATGACTGCAAAGTTTGGCACAAGTAACATGACAAATATATCTCTTGTTGCTTCTAATTAATTAAACAAAATTAAAAAACACTATAAAAGTTATTGACACTGGCAACCACAAGTATCTTTTGGTGGGGTGAAACACATACTGCACTTTTAAATACTGATAATGCAGAATTAACAATTATGTATTGACATCTCTAACTTTTATGTTTACGGAGCACAAACTACATTGCCAAATGTGTGTGTCTAGTTTTTCAATACCAGTGACAACTTGAGTACTATCTATTGTTTGTTAACTGCCTTTCTTTAAAGGTAGTCAAAACAACGTAGGTCTACTGTAATATAAAAATGAACAACAATACACTACACTGTAGAGGTGCCGTGGTCGAGTGGATACGTCACCGTACTGTGGATATTGTTTGCGGTTTGAGTTCCTCGCGGCAATAATGTCCTTTGGCAAGACATTTATCTACATTTGCCACACTCGACCCAGGTAAGGTAAATGGGTACCTGGTAGGATTATTCCTTGAAATGCACTGTGTGCTGATAATGGCTGCCGGAGCTAAAGATGGTAATAATTCCCAAAGCTCTCTGGAAGCGCATAGGGACGTTATATAATGTGACATACGCTATACAAGACCTAAATATTATTAGTATTATTACACAAGATACATGCATATTCATGAACAGTGAGCCCGCCATTAATAGACTGTAATCTAGTCGGTAATCAAATTAACGCACAAGCACACCAAAGAATGTGAGAGGTTTGAAACACCTGGGATTACAGGCACAGGCATTACCAGCCACACAACTGCAGGTAGATTTGCAAAAATGAAATGTCATAGGACACTGCCCCCCCCCCCCCCCCCCCCTCCTCCCCAAAATGAGGGTCCTACATGGAATTAATCATCATATACTGGCATAACACCAAAATTAACATAATTTTATTTTTTATTTTAACACCTGTGACATATTATGATGAAAAAGAAAATTCAAAAGTAAATGCACTTCAAAGGTTTTTACTCAACCATCCTGCACACGATTAAACTTACTTAGTTGCATTTACTTATTAATGGCAATGTATACTATACATCCTGAAGTGAAATATGAAAGTGAAACAAACAGAACATTTACTAAGACCTTGGTACAGTCTGGATAAATCACAACAGTTCATTTTAACATGAACGATACGACAAATGAAACCATTTCAGCCTTCCGAACAGAAAAAGCCACCAACTCTGCCAATTTACTGCAATCGTACTCTGCTGTAATCATTAAAATTTGAGGAAGCTTGTCCGTTTCCTTTAATATATTTTACTTGGAATGGTCGTATAATATATAACGTGAGACCTGCTCACTAACATCCTCTTAATACGCACTGCTCTGTAACCTCGTGACTTCTAAGGTACACGTGTATGTGACCATATAACCATACACAATGTAATCACAATGACACTTCAGACTTCACATGCATCATGGAATCAGGAAAGCGGCTTTAGACAAAAATAGGGGATATGCAACAAGCATTGTGCAAAAGGGGTTCATAATATTTCAGTTGGGAGAGGAACAAGAGGGATGCCCCCTCCCCCAAGTTACTTAAGGAACAGTAATGTATATATACACAAGGCTATTCAGGTGACAATTTGGTGGCTGACATGCATCAAAGCCTGTCCCTCGAATAACCTTCAACTTTCCATCCCCGCTGGTGAATTCAAACAGCTAAATGGACTCTTCCACTTGTTCCCCGTGTGCACCCGTAGACTCAACCACTCCTTTCGATGGGGGATGTTGTAGGTCTCGTCGTCGATGCCGTCCACTGAGTCGGTGACGTAGCCCCGGTCCGAGCCCGCCATGGCGTCGTTGTTGTCCCCACCCAGGGGAAGGGTGACGGGGTGGGGAGGGGGTACCAGGTTCTGTACGGTGAGGGGGGAGTCGGACATGCTGCCAAAGCTTCCCCGCCGGGATCCCGTGCTCTGAGCTGTACTGGTGCTGTACTCGGAGTCTGTATTGATGAGAAGATTGAGGTGGGGTGGATGTTAAGAAATCAAGTTCTACCTTCCTTTTGAATCATAATAATATAATTATAATAATATTGGGCTCTCGTATATCACTCATGTTTACCAAGCAAGCTCAGCCTTGTCTGGGGTATCAACTAAACCTCGTTGAGATATGACGCAGTAAACCATGGCGAATTTGTTTATAATGACAAAAGTGTAATAAAGTTCATACAAATATGACTTACAACACAGAACTCATTAATATGTGTAGGACCTTTGTTGCTCACAGACGCCATTCACTTTCAATGTACAACAAAATGCTGCGGTTGACCTCTTTAAATCTGTTAGAGCCTTTAGTTGTATGACACATGCTCTGGTGACAATTGCTCATTGGTCAATGTCAAACCATGGACCAAAATAACTTAAGGAAGCATTCTGCAGAATGAATTATTCAGACATGCTTTGGGAATGTACAAATATAACCATTCGGATATTTAAGTGTCAACAGCAAATTCCAAATCCAATCCACAGAGTATTTGAACTAACACCTTTTCCTTGCAGTTACAAGGCGACTCACAGTGAGCTCAACAAAGTAATTTAAGAGCTGATTAAACTATAATTTAAAACACTTCAAAAACATGAATTTAGTCAATATAAATGTGTAACAATCCATGCTCTCTAACAAAATAACTGGGCCTTCAAAAGTTTCTTGCATCAGTCCACAAATTGATGGACATTTGAGGACCTTGTACACTTACTGATTTCTTCTTTCGATGAAGCACTGGCCATCGCTGTGCGTCTAAGCAGCTGCTTCTTTAGAAGGATATTAACATATACATGTAACAATAAATGCTCTCTTACAAAATAAGTGGGCCTTCAAAAGTTTTTTGTACTGGTCCACAAACTGATGGACATTCGAGGACCTTCTATACTTACTGATTTCTTCTTTCGATGAAGCACTGGCCATCGCTGTGCGTCTAAGCGGCTGCTGCTTTAGAAGGAGTATGGCACCCTCAAAGTTGCGTATCGCATCGAGAGACAAGACGCTCTGTTTGCTCTCTGGATCTAGCTTACTGGCCTCCGAAGACAACCACTGACGGACGTAGCCGAAGTCTTGTTCCAGCTGATGAGCCCCATGCACACTGTTGAGAAATATATTGATGGAGAAATTGATTGTTACATGGAATTGACCATTTCAAGAGATTTCTGAATATTTATGATACTATGCTTCTACACACGAACATTGATCTCTCATTTGCTCCTATTCCTGAATTCAAACTTATTTATGGCTTTATACAATGGTTCATTAAAGGTACTATGTCCCAATTGCAGGCCAAAAAATGAAAAAGTTAAATTCCAACTGCATTTGAAAGATAATACTAATTTAGAACTTCCCTAAAAAAAGTGGGGCTTGAAAATGTCTTCAAGTCGGAAAATAACGACTATTA
Organism: Strongylocentrotus droebachiensis; assembly: GCA_035222895.1. Classification (NCBI taxonomy): domain Eukaryota; kingdom Metazoa; phylum Echinodermata; class Echinoidea; order Camarodonta; family Strongylocentrotidae; genus Strongylocentrotus; species Strongylocentrotus droebachiensis. The sequence continues at coordinate 15,447 of JAVYIG010014204.1, forward strand.
GTTGTCAAATCGACTTTAGGGCTATAGAGCCCAAAAGTAATAGTCTTGATTTTCAGACAATTGTATCGAATGGTCATACGTTTTATGCTGCACAAAGATTCAATCAGTTTAATCTTGGCCATCACAAGAAGTGGGTTATTGATGTAGACAAATGCTCATGTACCCTTTACAACTCTTTTCATGTATGTTATTACCAAAGAAGAAAAAAAGCCAGTCAGTCACTCAATAGTGTCTGACAGTGAAGTCTAGCAAGTAAACGGGTTTCCTTGCATAATTTGAATATGAGGACACTGCTAACGTTTAAATTTCACAGATAGGACATACATGACATATTCATAATTCCTGCAAAGTTCTACAGCATTTGAGGTTGGCTGCAAAAGGGACATAGTACCTTTAAAAGATGCTACCTACATCATTGATTAGAGAACATACATCCATACAACCAAGCTCAATGCAGTTGTGCTATTATACATAAGGCGGTGTCACACAAAGGCCAAAAATCAGGATTTTAGTTATATTAGTTATCCTCTTAATTGCTGTCTGTCATCAATTATCCCATTACAAATCCTCTAACGAAGCAAGAAAATTCTCCCTTGAAAGGATTTTTCAAGGGATTTTTTAAGGGATTTTCTGTGTGACACCGCCTATAGTTAGCCAAGGACTAGCTTAGCAAGGTTTTTGTATTGCATGATATGACCTTTGCCCTTCTTTGCAAATTTCACATTCTTTCTTGTTTACAAATTTTGCCAGTGTAACCTACATCCAAATTGGTTACTTGTAAGTTTCCCTAGTCTTGATAGTAACTTACAAGTACATATTAATGCTTGGCATTGTCAATACTTGACTTATGTATATTTCAAACTTGCTACTTCCTGACTTGTAAATTTTGATCTTGCTATTTCCGGACTATTGTTTGTTTCGATCTTGGTATTTCCTGTGTGTAATCTACAATGTGCCAATCAAAGGAAATGGTAGTCACGACCCCTATGAACTTTCCTTTGAACAGCATAAGTTTATGAAGCTCGAAGACAGCTACAGGGGCGGCTTATCTTTCCAGTCGCTTGATTCTAAAATTTCATTTGGGACATCCTCTACCAAGAGCAAGAAGTAAGAACAAAGAGAAAACACCCTTCTGGCTCTTTGCAGATGATAAACTTCTGATTTCAGAACCTTGTACATGCATGTATCCCTCAATAGGCTATTCAGTAGCAGAGGATAGACATTACAGTGATTTAACGCCCCCCTTCCATCTAATCTCCCCCCCCCCCCCCTCCCCATACCCTCACCTTTGCCCAACTTTTTCTCAGACCTGCTAATTCATCTATACTTGAACTTTGTTTTTTCTTTCAAGATGAATGTCATCCAGCTCCCTAGCATTGTCTGAACTACAATGGACATCAGGGTGATCTAATGCCCCCTCCTTCTCCCCTATCTTGACCCCCTCTCCCCTTCACCCCCGCCCTCTTTCTCTCAGACCAGCTCATTCATCTCTACCTGAACTTTGGTTTTTCTTTCAGGATGAACGTCATCCAGCTCCCTAGCATTGTCTGAATTACAATGGACATCACGGTGATCTAATGCCCCCTCCATCCAATCCCCCTCCTTCTCCCTTCTCCCCCATCTTGACCCCCCTCTCCCCTTCACCCTCCCCCTCTTTCTTTCTGACCGGGGTAATAGTATATCTGTAAAGCGCTTAGAGACATCCGAGACGTATTTAGCGCTATATAAAAGCTGAATACTATTATTATTATTATTACTGCTCATTCATCTGTACCTGAACTTTGGTTTTTCTTTCAGGATGAAGGTCATCCAGCTCTCGAGCATGGTCTGGACGGCGATGGACATGATAGTGATCTGAGCTGTCGTCTTGAGCTTGGTCACACCCTCAGCGATCGGCACTAGGAGATTGTCTACGATGCTGGCAGCATATGGATTGTGGACGCTCGGTAATTCTATTATGGATTGAAAAAGTGTAATGTCAGTGACGGATAAATATTCAAAGAAACTTATGTGTTTTGGATACGATACTATTATCAATTGAATCTAATACCATGGCCGCTTAGTTTGCCGGCACAAACCCTTGTCATTCGCTGTGCGTAATAGTGTCAGCATTGCATGCCATGCCAATTCTATAGATTTTTTAAAAATAGAATTGTATAGAAGTATTTTTGTAAAGAATTCTATAGATTTTTGTAATAGACTTCTATAGAAGTATTTTTGTAAAGAATTCTATAGACCATTTTTTACCAGTTGAAAACCAGTTCATTATTCAGTAGCAACCAGCAATCAATTGATAATTAATACTCAATATGGCATGGCATACATATAATGTCTCATTTTCTCACCACCTTTTTATCCAAAAGAGTTTCTATCTCTACAATATTCTTACCATCGGTAGTCTTCTTCCGCCAGACCTTTCCCATGGGCATAGCCTTTGGCCAGAACTCGTCACTGATCTTCAAGCAATCTCTACAGAACTGCCTGCTACAATGACTAGACAAACCCTGTTAGGAAGAACATTGTAATCCAACTTCAATATCTGGCCGAGTGTTGAAGCATTTTTTAAAGTCCGATTTATATTCAGCATGTATTTCTATGTTGAGGCGTAGAATGAAAAACTACAGAATACAAAAAGGTATTAGGGAAAACCCCAACCATGCATTTAAAGTACAGGCCTCTGAAGATTAATTTATATAATCACACGGTTGTCTGCAGAGAGCGAGATTTTTTTGTAATGATAGGATCATAGGAGTTTTAAAGTGCCCTTCTATTACAAGTGCTCAGACAATTATAAAGAGATGACAGAGAAGGTTGAATGCTAGGACATAAATTGTGAACTTTCTCATTCTTTATCTTCCTATATCTGATAAACAATGTTACATAAGAAGGATTGCTCCTGAAATGTCCTGTATTTAAAATATGACAGGCCACTATTCAAAACTTTGGAGCACAACTTTGGACACCTAATTCCATTTGTGTACACCCGGTTCTGTGTGCAGTTCTTTTCACTGTATGGGATTTCCAACAAGACTGACTGGCACCTTATTATTATTAATAATATTATTATGATTTCAAAACCTCACAAAATACAAATTAATACGAGTTACTTCCATAACAGTTGAGTTTACTATCAACCATTCATCAAATTGATAAAATATTAATTTCAAATAGCGTTGATACAAAATGCAAAGTTATGGCCTTTTATGTCATTTACAAATACATGTTAAATTTAATATTTCATAAAGTTCTTAAAGGTTGATAGGAAAATCAAATGCTGGAGAGACTGTCATCTAATGCTACGGTCACAAATGCCATTACGAACGGCTACGAACGCAGTACGAACGATTATTCAGACAATGGAAATTCGGGATGACAACGGAAAACGGGGAGATTCGTACGGAATTATCGTTCGTACAAAACTTTGTGATCGTAGCATAAGTTAAAATATCATATCTTTCATTTGTATTTTCTTATTAAAATGTCTCTAATTTTTTTTCTTCAAAATTTAAATTCTCTGTTAAAGTAATTCCATAACACTCGGCATCGCCTTAATACAACTTGATCTGTAAATTGATGCCTTACTTGCAGTCTGCTAAGTTCAGTATTGAGTCTATGATGCAGAGACTCCATGTGTGAGTTGAAGTTAGCGACCGCAATCTGAGGTTGCTGACGCCGGGGGCTTACGGGCCCCTGGGTGGTGGAGAGCACAGAACGTAATGCTGGAAGGAGCTTCAGTGTGGCCATGGCATGGTCGTTCACAACCTGAGAGATAAGAAATGTCATTACAGTATTGTCATTATAGCTGCCTAAGCCAGATCCAAGCTGAATATACCAGTTGGATGACCTATGTCAATTTTCAATACTTACCAAATTCTCCATTTCAAACCTAGATGCTTGACCCTAATCCTGACCTAAATTCTGATTGCAACCCTAACCCAAACCTTGACAAGAAAAATAAAGACTAAAGAAAATGTAACTAAAGCAAATACATGGATCAGGCCACCAAACTGATGCCTACTTTTTTAACAGTGTAAGACAAGAAATATTTTCAGCTAAATTAAGAAATCAACTACCTTCATTCGATATAATTTTATCAGCTGTAAAACGTCATTATGAAATGGAAAAATATATATACCAAACAAATCTCAGAGAGAATAAATTGAAAGAGAAATGGTTTCACTTTAGAAGATATTTTGAGAGTGTTGGAAATGTGCTAAAACACAAGCATGATCATGGACTTTATGTTTGGTATTTTTTATATATATTTAAAGGTACTATGTCCCTTTTGCAGCCAACCTCAAATTCTGTAGAACTTTGCAGGAATTATGAATATGTCATGTATGTCCTATCTGTGAAATTTAAACGTTAGCAGTGTCCTCATATTCAAATTATGCAAGGAAACCCGTTTACTTGCTAGACTTCACTGTCAGACACTATTGAGTGACTGACTGGCTTTTTTCTTCTTTGGTAATAATATACATGAAAAGAGTTGTAAAGGGTACATGAGCATTTGTCTACATCAATAACCCATTTCTTGTAATGGCCAAATTAAACTGATTGAATCTTTGCACAGCATAAAACGTATGACCATTCGGTACAATTGTCTGAAATCAAGACTATTACTTTTGGGCTCTATAGCCCTAAAGTCGATTTGACAACTAATAGTCATTATTTTCCCACTTGAAGACATTTTCAAGCCCCACCCTTTTTAGGGAAGTTCTAAATAAGTATTATCTTTCAAATGCAGTTGGAATTTAACTTTTTCATTTTTTTGGCCTGCAAATGGGACATAGTACCTTTAAAGTACTAATTTTGTCATAAATGTTTGTTTTTGTCTGCCACAAAGTTTTCGACCGTGATGATTATTATCTGTGTTAAGCCATTATGTATGAAATTATTTCTTTAATTATTTGTATATAATATATGGATATACTGTATATGATGGAATTTGTTTTGAAAATAAAAAAACCCTGTGGAAGGGGAAAAAAAGAAGTATAACAAATATTCCAAGTCTAGCATGCAATAGCAACTGATCATGAATGCAAGGTGGATTATGCCTATAAATATTCTGCTATCCTCTTAATTGTATCCCTTAGCCCCCCCCCCCCCCCCCCCATTTTTTTTTTTTTTTTAAATGTATATATAAAATAATGAATTAAATCAATAATAATCATAATAATAATTATAATAAAAATAATACTATTTTAAAAAATCAGACCTCCTACATGATAATACATTTAAACCTCACCCTTAGATCACCATACGATATAAGCAGGAATGGGCCAACAGTCCAGTTAGCAAGGAAGTCCTGGCTCTTGAATTGGCACCACTGGGCAGCGGTTCCTAGACTGACCGCTAGCCTGGTCAGGGCCTGGACCACTCCAGCCTGACAGTAGGAGACCTGGGCTTGTGCTCCATGGATCAGGAAGTTCAGACCATTCTTGCCTGGATAGATGGAGATTGCAAAGACAATGGACAATTATTTCACAAATCCAAAATGAATGCATAGTTCTGTCTTTTGATATTTTGATATTAGAATATTTTTCAAAGCAGAAAAAGTACATACGCCCATGTATGTCCAAAAAAAGGTTCACAGCTAAAAATTTCTTCGTGTAATTTGATCATACAATTCTATTTCCACTTTGTTGGTGATTTCACATGAGAAAAAGATGTACACATCCAAAGAAAACATTATTTCCACTTTGTTTGAAATTTCACCCCAAAATTCAACATACTGGAAAATTAGACACACAATTCCAAAGAGAACATTATTTCCACTTTGTTGGAGAAAATTCAACAAACTGGCAAACATGTTCACATCCAAAAAGAACGCAATGTCGTATTCATGAAATTCAACACAGTGGAAAATGTGCATATCTAAAAATAACACAAGCTTGTGTTGTGGAATTTTATACAGAATTCTGCAAAGTGAAAGACGTAAAGACCAACATGTCCAAAAAGAAAAATGTGAATATCGTTTCCCATAAAACACAATTTTTTACTTTTAGAACTTCCATTCTGCTATTAAAGTGGAACTGTGTGTGCATACATGTACGTGCAACAGTCTCTAGTACTTTTTTGTATACAATTCTATCAAATGCACAACATACATTTATGCATAAAAAAGAACATCATTTCCACTTTGTTGTTGTTGCTGTTGTATGTCCTAAAATATCATAGTTGTACATTCATGTAAAAATCAACATGTTGAAAACCTGCAGAAATCCAAACTGAACACAGACTTGTCTTTATGCACTTTCATTCAAAATTCAACAAACACCGATAACGCACATTTGTCTTGTGGAACTTTAACAAAGCAGAAAACAGGCATTCATCCACCGATAATGCACATTTTTGGCGGAACTTTCATATGAAATTCTAACAAGAAGGAGATATGCATCAGCAGAGAAAGCAAATCATCTCCTCACATCCAGAAGGGCTTCAACTCTAGATGGGAAAATGATATGAGTTAAAGCCCCTCTCACTCTTGACCGATGAAATATCTCCCACATAATTCATGTTTTCTATAGTTTCCAGACCTGTATCGGCTCGGCGCATTAAAAGTATTTGTCCACCTTTGACATTGAACCCAGATTCCATTTTCCACACAATTTGTTTTAGATTTGATGGGGTTTCAAAATATGTACTCCTATTGACAACATGCAGGTAGGCTTGTACATACATACTATTCAGCTATTCACACCCATGTCAAGAGTTTCTATCTAAATGCATTATTAAACACCGTTCATATTACACGCAACCTTTAACTAAAAGCGTCTCCTTTAACGATCTGACATTCAAGAGAGACCCTCTCAGGTTACGATGACAACCGAGAATTACATTATTAAGAACTGTGCCGTCCTCATTGTTGAGCGACGACGATCGGTGGAGCAGCAGCATTCCGGGGAAATTTGCATAGATGGGGAAAAGCCGGATCAAAGAAAATATATGATCTAGCAGAGAAAATGTAACTTTAATCTAAATCAACAGCACCTATAATATGATAATAATGAAAATTAGAAAGAGGTGCAGGCATCTCTAGCTACCCCTAGAGAGCGTGATGTAAGCCCTGGGAACCAGTGATGGAGGAAAGGGGCGATGCTACTGATCTCCACGGATAAAAGAACCCCGGGAATACGAAGATGACGTGGGAAAGTGGAAAGGGAATCCAATCAGAAATATGCATCAAAGGATAAATCATATGAATAATCATAATCAAGATTCATTATAGGTGTGCTGTATAAATATACTTGCCTAGGGAACTCATCTTCTTCCTCCTTACTTCTCTCTTTTTCCCTCTCTCTTTCTCTCATTCTCTCTCTCTCTCTCTGATTTTGTAAACATCATGCATGTTGCTAAAAAAAGGGAAAAAGCATGAGTTTTTCCCCTTTTTCTACTTTCTTCTCAATCTCTTTCTCTAATTTTGTATACACAATGCAAGTACATGTAGCTCTTCAAGAAGAGCAGAGTTCTCCAATGATGTTGTATTCATTTCTCCTTCTCTATCTCTCCGTCTCCATTCTTTCTGTATATTCTCTCTCTCTCTCTTTCTCTTTCTCTCTCTCTCTCTCTCCCTCTGTCTGTCTGTTTCTCTCTCTCTCTTTGAATACATTAAAAAGTGTTCTTTCTTCATCACTCTTACTGTGCCTTGAAAGAAAAAGACATTTCCTTTGCCTCAAATTCAATTCCTTGCTTCACGCACAAATGTACACTACCTACGTCAAATCTCTCCTTTTTCGTTCACTGCACATACAAAAGATTGCAGAGTACAAAATACAGGGGTGGCATATTCATCTTACAAAGCATACAAATGGATAAACTTTAGTTAAAATTGCAGCGTTTTACTGTATTCATATCACCCGAGACATTTCATGCAGTATAATAGAACAAATTAAATTCCTCATGTCATTCATCAAAATGATACAATAAATGTAAAAAAAATTGATGATTGATTGAATAGGTAGGGCTTTAAGTGAACCATGATCAAATTATTCACAATTTTCACAATAATTTGAGTCTTAAGTGATTGCTTCTTTCGATGCAAGACTGAACCGAATATATCTCACAGTATTCTTCATTATGTTATTTGAAAGGACCATCGCATGGGAAGAAATTACGCACAGCCCAAGGTACATTAACATCCATCGACGTGACAGGGACACTTCTCCGTTATAATTCTTCAAGAAAAACATTAAGAGGTTGAGTTCTGGTTAAAGACGAAATACTAAATTTGTGCGCTGTCTTATACTTTTTTATGTCATTTTGGAAGAATATCCTAATTGAAATGTTGTTTGGGCTCCTCATATTCCTCATATGAGAAGTAGTTGAAAAGTAAGCAGCTGACATCTCCTGCCCCAAAATCAAATTTCCAGTTTCTCAATTTTTCAAGTGGGCAAAGCAAATGATCAAATTTGATAATTGAATATAATGAAAATATAACCAGATAAGATATATAAACGTCAAATAGAGGTGGCCTTTGCCAGGGGAGAGGGCTATCACCTTGGGTTTGAACCCAGGATGTCAGGGTTACAAGACCACTGCTCTACCACTGAGCCATCAAGCTTCCTTCAGACTTTAGGCTCATCCATTTCAATTTTTGTTAACGACTTGAATTCATCTGAGGACAATGTTGATGCTTCAAGCCAAGTAACAACATACATTTTCATTAGTAGATGACTGTAATGGTAGTTGCAAACTATTCTCCCTCGGCCTTTTGCCTTTCTCTCTTTTCCAGGTCATTGTCTCATCTTCCTTGAGAAATATGACTGTTATTGAAACTTTTCCCATAAAGACGGGATTCATTTAACAAAGAGCAAATGTCAAAATGCTCAAAATACAAAAGGACTGGTGCAAATTAAATGCCCCAAAGCCACTTATCAACAGCTACTTCCTGTAGCTCACTTCAGGTAGGAATTCTATTATTCCTCTTTGAGGCATGTATTTTCCTCATTACGATCTTTTATTAAAAATTTGAAGAGCCCCTACAGGTTATAAAAGAAAACATTTTGAGGGTGGCTTGCAGAAATTGTCATGGCAATGAGATACCTTTGTTAAATTGGGTTGAAAACCTATGACAAGAATTCTTTTTTCTCCCTACACATCATTGCAGACTGCCCATGGATTGGGTACTTTTCATTTGAAATACCTGGAAGAAATCCTTGCATTAACAATTGAAATGAAAATATACAGGAGTAATCATTGCTTCGGGACCTATTTGATGTGCCTTACATGTATCTTGTAAAGTTTGGGAGGAGGGGAAAGAGGAGGGGAAAGAAGAGAGGGAAAGAAGAGAGGGAAAGAAGAGAGGGAAAGAAGAGAGGGAAAGAAGAGAGGGAAAGAGGTGGGGGAAAGGGGGAAGGAAGAGAGAGGATTAGAAGCTCCATTTTTGGAACTTTTAACATACAAAATAGGAGACATCATTGCTTTGAGACCTGTTAGATGTGCCTTTCGGGTTTCTTATAAAGGTTGGGAGGAAGGGGAAGGATAGGGAAGGAAGAGAGAGGTTTATAAGCTCCATCTTGGAACTTTCAACATACAAAATAGGAGACATCATTGTAAAGGTTGGGAAGAAGAGTTGGGATGGGGAAGGGGAAAGGGCTAGGGAGGGGTGAGGTGATGGAAATGGGAAAGGGGCCAATAAGTAGGTAGGGAGGGGGAAATGGTTTGGAAGGGGGAAATGAGCGGGGACATGTGTGAGAAAGGGAGTAAGAAGCACCATCTTAAGTATCCAATTACCAAAACAGGAGAAATCACTGCTTTGGGATCTGTTCAGTATTTCTCAAGGATTTCCTATCAGGGTTGGGTTGAGTTGGGTCACTGGGGGTGAGTGAGGTAGGGTAAGAAGGGAAGAGAGCATGTGGAGGAGACAGAGGGTGATCGAGGAAGCTCTTTTCTGGATCTGACTCTTGATGCCGGTGTTGAGCAACGACGCGAGCCTTGATTTGATAGCATGCAAGCTGAAAGGTTAAGGTGCCATTTCTGATAACCGTGCATCGATGTCTGATTACTATGTACAATGCTCTGCATATTCTTTGAAAATCAGAAGAATTTTATACATTTCATACGTTGAGAGGAGGATATAAATAGGGCATTTGTGCACTTTTCACCTACTGATAATAATTGTATAAATGAATTGGACTGTAAATATTGTACCGGGCAACTCAACTCAGAAGGCATAAGTAATTTATGTACAGTTAACATCTAACTTTTTCAAACCCTTACCAATTTTTGCAATTTGTTTAAGTATGCAAATATTTTATTTGACCCTATTTTTATGTTTTCTTGAAAATGTGACATATTAAAGCATCCATCTATTAAGTATTCAACAAATTAAGACCCTTACTCAACCCGTCCACCTTTCATTCTTGAGTTAAAAGAAAAATTATACAAAATCATCAAATTTACAAGGGATATGAAAACTGTAGTTGTTATTGTAGTTGTTAACTGTAGGTGAACTTCAAGTCTTAAAAAATAATATGGGCCTCTTAAAGGTAATGCAAAGTTTTGGGAAATTTTTAAAATTGGGTGGATAGTGATTCTTTACAATTTTGATATATTTTGATGCCCCTATGGATGTATTATAAGCACTCAAAAATTTAGCTCCTAAAACACTTCTACTTTCGAGAAAAAATGGATATTAAAATTTACCGGTGCTCCCGTATAAATTTTGATAAATTTCAAATAGCGCCTACAGCCGTACAATAGTAGCTGCGACCATGAAAATCTCAGAATATGTAGATATGATATATAATTTCCAAACGGGAATAGCTAATCGGTCAACTTTGGTCGAAAAATTTGTATTGTTTAATAGCTTAATTAATATCTTGACCTTGAAAGGGAGCTATACAACATAAAGAGTTTATTATTTACAATTTCATAACTTTAGACTCGAGTTGAACCGCGACAACGATCACTGCAAATTGTAGGATCGCTTATGCTTCCAATATGTTCATTTGAACCAAATTCATGACCCCATACCAAAACTTTGTATTACCTTTAAATGTCAAATTTAGTATGTCACATTGTGTAATGTCTAGCATGGTTGCAACAAGAGGAAATGCATGTTGAATGTAGCAATTCAATTGATAACATGTAGCTGTCGCATATTAGATTAGGTTGGAGCTTTTCTAAGAAAGTGCATGTAGCTAGACAGCGAGGCATACAAATACACTGAGATGCAGACAATAATAGAACAAGCATACAAGGACAAGATGATAGAGGCAGTGTCGGGGAGTGGAGGAAGAGACAGAGAGACACAGAGAGAGAGAGAGACAGAGAGACACACAGAGAGAGAGACAGAGAGAGAGAGACAGACAGAGAGAGACAGATACAGTGGGAAACGGAGAGAGAGACAGACACAGAGAGACAGAAAGAGAGACAGAAAGAGAGAGCGACAGAGAGAGAGAGACAGAGAGAGAGAGTGAGAGAGACAGTAAGAAAGACAGACAGAGAGACAGTAAGAGAGACAGTAAGAGAGACAGTAAGAGAGACAGTAAGAGAGACAGTAAGAGAGACAGAGACAGAAAGACAGAGAGAGACAGAGACAGAGAGAATGAAAGAGATATAGAGAGAGAGAGAGAGAAAGACGGTGTGAAAATAATCAATGCAAGGGAGATGCAACTGTTACAGATTTAGACAGGGGACAGACTAATTATGCTAATGAGAATGAGAAGTAGAAGTACCTAACAGATTTACAGATTTAACTCCCACAAAATAAAAGAATACAAAAAATCATTGTGTATTCCTCTTGATTTTCAAAAATTGTACTACCTCAAAGACATTTGCCTAGCTGAATCTCTCCTTTGAAGAGAGTCTGTGCAACATGCAACATTCATGTATTCTCTGAATAGCAACCTAAAAAGACTACATTCTGTGATGCTCGCAACATGAAGGATAGAATTACCGTAAATATGTGTGCACGTATCGATTGGCCTTGTCATTACGTATAGAATGTCATCGCCAAAGTTATTTGTCCAGACGGGGAAATAGACTGTAGGCCATATCAGTGTTAAGGCTTCATTTAAAAAGTTGCGTGGTCTGATGACTGGTGTTAGAATCTAACATTATAAATTGGTTATATGGCTGCTACTGAAGAAAAAAACATTTTGTTCCCCGAAAAAATATGATCCCATTAATGAGATAATCAGCTAATTAGTGAAATGGCATTTCAACAACAGAGGGAGCCCTCTACATTCAATGTCCAAAATAACTTAAAAAATCATTAAAAATCAATCATTTGTCCTACAACACTGTAACCTTGCACACTTATATGAGAATAATTGGGGTTTCCAAAAATGGGGGGAAAATGAAGGTCAAAGGTCAAGGTCAAGGTCAAAAGGTCATTTCCGGCCATATTTTAGAGCAATTTTTCAAAGTTTTTCAAAGTTTATGCATTTGTTTAATTTTTATCAGATTTGTTTCTAATTTGGTACAAATCATTATTGGATGATGACCTTTATTCCTATGATTCAATTTTTTTCTAGGTACCTTAGTTAATGATTTTTGGCCGAGGAGTTCACGATGGTCCCCATGTTCATCCAACAGGTCGCCTCGGGGAAAGGTTACCAGGTTGTGCCTCTCCCCGACAGAGTCTCCTCGCCAAAGTCATTGTTGTCCCAACATAGTGTGGTGTAAACTCCTTGTTGCAGACAAGATGGTATTTTGTTTTCGCCATTTTGAATCTCCTTCTTGGCCAGCGCAGTATCATGCTCGAGGACCTTGGTGTGGGACGTGGCATGTCCGAAGCCATTTAGAAGCCCAATCAGTTGTGCTGACCCAGTGAGGTGGCGAACAGCCATGGCGAGTGACGTTTGCTTTGGCATTGCCTTCCTTCCCTTTGAAGTAAGATATATAATATCCTGCGACAGGGACAATATCCGTCTATGTTGCTCTTCTGGCAGTGTTACAAACTTAACGTCTTCAGGATCTTCATTGAAACCAACCATCCATGAGAGGAAGTTGTAGAGCTTAGTTGGAACGATCTTCTCTGCTGTGTCCAGTGTCAGATGTGTTGAGTCTGGTGGCCATGGCATAGTTTGTGTTGGTATATCTTCAATTTCTTTCTTCAAATATATGGCGCTGTTGTACATCTCTGTCAGAGTGGATCCTGTTGTTCTTCTTCGTTGTAAAACAAAGTCTTCATCTTCCTCCGAGTCTGTGCTGGTGTCAGTACCGGACGGTCCATCAACGGAAGCCCTGCTGTTAGCGAAAAGGGTCTCTGCCGAAAGCTGCTTAGCATACACAATGTCGCTCTCATTAGGATTCTTTGGTCTTGCAAATCTTAGACATGGGTATGTACTTTGTAGCCGACGCTTCAAACTGTTTGTTTTATAAGAACTGGCATCCACCTTCTCAACTTCGGCTACAACTTGGACGAATTTCTTCTTGAGCGCGACCAACTCCCATGCCTTCTCCTCCTTAATCAGCTTCTCCTCCACTACATCCTTACAGAACTTCTTAAATGACTCAGTGTAGTGCCTGTCATGCTTCTGCTTGTTTCCTTTCCTTGTCAGAGGTCGCGTGTAATCCAGGTAACAGGTTGCATGGTATTTGACTTCTAAGGCAACGCAATCTTGATGTTGGATGAGCCGTAAGATGCGAGTATTTTGCTCGTTGATAGCCTGCTCTAGAATTCGCCCTCCGTTGACTATCTCACAGTTGGAAAGTGGCTCCTTTACACGCTTGCCTTGCTTCTTTACATCCAACCGTCCACTCTTCTGACAGATGATACACTCTGCTGGGAGTACGTGCACAGAACGTCGGGAACTGGTGGCTGCCTCTCTGGATCGTAGTTCCCTTCGTGGCTTCTTCAGCTCTGGTTCTTTAGATGAATCTGGGGAAATATAAAAATAAAATGAAAAGAGCAATTAAATAATAGATATGTGATACGCATATGTACTTTTTATGCAATTATTATATGTCAATTAATTCTGGGTTTGCAACAATAAATAGTTAGTAATTTCCAAGTGTGGAACACACTAATTTGCTCGCAAAAATAAATTATAATGTAATTGCAAGATGATAAAAGGAGCATTTATTTCAGAAGAAAGTATCATAAGGAGAACAAGAGGACTATTTATGTGTATACCATGCAGTGACAAAAACACACGCTTTATTGCATTATGTAAAACAATCCCTTTAAAAAAGGGTCATAATGGGCCTGCTTTAAATGCTGTAGTTCGGCTCTTTTACAACCGAATATAGGTCTGGATCTTTTTTTGTGAATGAATATTTTTAGTAATTCATATCAAATACATGCATCGGTATGTATTGCATCACACACAGAAAAAAAATGAATAGTCAATAACTACAAAATGACAGGCACAATCCAAAATGGGTCTGGATCTCTTTTCGTGAATAATAATTTGGGCAGCATTCCGTCCCTCTAGGCGCTGGCCAGCTTTATTAGTAATTCATATCAAATACATGCATCGGTATGTATTGCATCATACACAGTAAAAAATGAATAGTCAATAACTACAAAATGACAGGCACAATCCAAAATGGGTCTGGATCTCTTTTCGTGAATGAAAATTTGGGCAGCATTCCGTCCCTCTAGGCGCTGGCCAGCTTTATTAGTAATTCATATCAAATACATGCATCGGTATGTATTGCATCATACACAGTAAAAAATGAATAGTCGATCTGCAAAATGACTGAATCTCTTTTTGTGTATAAAAATTTGAGCAGCATTCCATCCCTCTAGGCGCTGGCCAGCTTTACTAACAATGTCAATACATACACGGTGGCATGTCAAAGACATTACATCGGTATGTATTGCATCATATTATTATGATGTAGAATCTACATCATAATAATATGATTGTAGATTGTAGTCTATTTAATTTTTCTATTTTTAAATGAGCGCCATTTTACCAATGGCAATGCCTTTTGTTTTGGCAATGATGAGGGGACCATTTTTTCTCAACTCAACTCAAGTCACATCTATCTAATTATAGACACTAACAAACAAGTTACAAGTAACATTGCTAAGGGCTAAGGCTGCTGTGAATG
Organism: Strongylocentrotus droebachiensis; assembly: GCA_035222895.1. Lineage (NCBI taxonomy): Eukaryota > Metazoa > Echinodermata > Echinoidea > Camarodonta > Strongylocentrotidae > Strongylocentrotus > Strongylocentrotus droebachiensis. The sequence continues at coordinate 30,459 of JAVYIG010014204.1, forward strand.
TGATTACACGCGACTACATTTTAAAATTATTAAATTTAATTGCATGTGCCATGTAGGAAATCATTTCTTATTTCAGTTACTTTAGAAAAAAATGAACATGGTTATTGATCGGTTGCTCACATGAATTTTAATCAATATTTGGCACCGTTCATTCATGATCTTGACTTGGGCCTTGCCCTAGGGCCTAAGTTAAGGTTTGGTGTAACATGACTAGATCAAGGCCTAGGGCTAGGCTAACCCTACGGATCGCCAGCGCGGTAGCGCTGGCGATCAATAGAGTTAGGGCTAGCCTAGCCCTGGCCTATAGGGCCTGGCTAGGCCTTATCACAAGTAAATGATCACATGCAATTTCCTGTGAAAATATTGTCAAGTAAACTCACCTTCATCTTCCAGTTCTGCTTTCTCCTGCTTTCTCTTAGCTTGGTCAACCTTTGTCTTATCTGTAAATTGCTGGTAGCATTTTCGATGAAAACCTGCTTGTTGTGGAATTTCAACGCTGTCGGCGTCGCTGGTTGAGTCGATCAGTGCCAGAAATTCTGTTGCAATTTTGGCCTTTTTCCCGTTGGAATATTTCCAAATCGCAGCGCTAGTGAAAACTTTGGCCCACGTTGTTGCATTAAATGCCTTTAAATCATCGTCAGAAGCACTTTCGGAGTGAATAAAACACTTCAATTCTGAACTTGTTGACGAACAAGCAGCCGTAGCGTCGGTCGCCATATTGCTTGTCAACGTAGAATTTGATTGCGATCGCGAACGTGTACGAGCCTGAAAATGCTGCCTTCTGATTGGCCGAAAGTACGTAAACCAGAAGCCAGCGTGTATTATAATAGCAGTTGTTCACGAATAATAACTATTGAAATAAACGTCAGAATTATTTTATTTTCATCGATTTGGGAGCATAATCGTGAGGAGAACAGAGTGTTTATGCATGTTTTATAATATTTGGGAGATTATCATGAATTTTATTTCTAACACCACTGATCAGACCACGCAAAAACACGATACAATTACATGGCCTACCGACTAAAACACTATTACAGCTTTTCTTTCATGAATCGGACTTCCATTCGCAAAGACATCCCGGAATCTCTGCAGACGGACAGCAACTAGAGCAGTCGCTGATTTTCAATTTAGAAACGGCAGCCATGGCTCCTCATATATAAATCAACCGGCATGCTCTGATTATATTAGGGTTTGATGCGAGCCGTAGGTATCGCAGACGGACGGACTGACGAGATAAGCGAGGACTCCGACGACTTGACCCCTACCTAACTAATAGATCGTCCCTATTCATGAGGGTAAATTGGGGGATTATTATCAGGCAAATCTGCTTAGTCTGCATTAGTGGTAGGCGAGGGATTCCCATGATTTTGGGTGATATCTGTCGCGTGCGGATGCAGGGGGTTCCCATGTACCTCTAAGGCACTGTTCTCACTTTCAGACTGTAATGTCTTACAGTATTCCAGTGCATTACAGGTTTGTTTACATGGACAGCCATTTGCCTAACAAAGCAGTTTAAGCACAGTAGCTGAAATTTCTTTTAGGTTTTCAAAGGAGAAAAACACTGAAGCAACTGGACTTTAATTTATTTGTAAAGCAGTTTATTGAATATATCTGGTTCAATATGTTCCTCCAAGAATGATTGGTGTTGGTGTTGTTTTTGTTTGTTTGTTGTAGCTTTTTAAAACTATTTCTGCTTCATCCCCTAAAAATAATATTAATGGAAAGCGCTCATAGAGCTCATAATAATTCTTTGTCTACCTCACATGAGGCTCCCTATCTCTGTCACCATTTCTATGCATCATGATATCATCTCCATTTTGTTTCAGGATATGACAATGGAAACACTCCTAATACTGTTATTTTACCCTGCATGGTACCCTACCTCGATAACATCTTCTTAAAGTTAAATCACTTCAGTACACATGTATCATCTCCCTCTTGTCGTTAATATGGCGATGGCTTACCTGCCAACCTCCCACAGCAAAATCTAGGAATCTCCTACTCCAAAAATAGGAATAGAGAATATTCCACATGATCACATATGTTTTCACAAAACAAGAGGATTCAGGGGTTCCTAACACTAGTTTAAAGAGAAGGTTGAGTTCTGGGAAGAGGTGAAAAATAATTTGTGAGCGTTACTCATTCTTATTATGCAAGTGTGGAAGAACATCAGATGAGACATGTTCCCTGAAAAGCATGGCTCTTCAAATGCCTTCATATTATAAATATGCATGTAACATCGTAAAAATCGGGGGCCGGCTTTTTACGCCACGTGTTCGTGTAGTCCCATATACATCTTTCTGTGTACAGTGCTTGTAACTTTACCACGACTTGGCAAAATTTCTTATAATTTTGATGATTCCAGAACCTTGCAATACACACACATTCTTATATGCTAGATGATCAACCTTTTCTGGTCGGTTCAACACCGTTTCTTTCACAATGCAATCGCATGACCAGAACTCAACTTCATCTTTAAAGACAGAAATATAGCTCCTCCAAAATATGAATGGCTAGTAGCTGCAATGGGAACGTTCAGAGCGCTACATTTTCCACCTTACATGGGGCTCCATATCAACCACCATATCAGGATATAAAAAGCTCAGGTTAAAAATACATCAGTCTCGACTGATGGCAGGATGCAATCTACTCTACTGGTCGTTTCCTACGATCAAGGAGAAGAAACGGACTATGCCACCATAAAAGTCATCGTTTGGTGAATTCTCAATTCTCCTACCTCAGTATGATCTTAAAAAGCACAGACAAACATGTAGGGGAAGAAACAAAAGTAAAATTCCTTTTGAGGTTTGTACAAAATATTCCCAAAAGCGTTTGTAAGACGCTTAAGGTCAAATAAAGTTACAATGCTATTTACTTTCAACTCTGATGTAAAATCAGTATAACTTACTGGGTTAACATTCATAAAGCTCCTAAAATATCACCAACCTCCCCCCTCCCCTAGGTCTTGAACAAATTCTGCCTTATATTCATAAAGACTGGATTCGCCATTGTGCATCTTGTTCTAGATTTAAGCACTAAAATATGGAAATTGTTATCTCTAGTAATCCTTGCCTGTCTATAAAGAGTAAAGATGGATTAAAGGATTTGCATCATAGTATGGTCTATCATTCTTCATAAAAATCAGGACATGCCTGTCTAGCTCCAATGATTGATCCATTATTTATTCAGTAATCTGGAATATTTTGGCCCCCTGCTTCCTTTTTTTTTCCTGAAGATAAGGGAAAAATGTCAAATCCCCCCCTCCCCCCCCCCAAAAAAAAAAATATATAAAGATTTCATGGTTGGAAGTTCTCAATAGCCCTTATTCTATGGTTGCAAAATTCAGAGGCATAAAGAAGCCAAGTTGATTTAATGAGCAATAAAATAAAGCTTGCGAAATTCAGAGAGAATCGGATAAATCAATTACTGGTTGCTATATATAACACCCGGTGCATTTGTTTTAATAGCTGATTCTACACACAATAAAACTCTTTCTTCAATTGAGGGCAAGGTCATAGATCTAATTGAAACACTGGCATTTTAGGGCATCTAGTTTTTGTGAATATATTGCCTATAAAGGTCATAAAAATAATTGCTTTCATTAAAATCTGGATTGGATATCCATTGATTCCGATCATACTGCAATATTTTAATCTACATGTCGAATTACAGGGATTGTTTTCCTTTTCATATCTCTTTTTAGGAATACAACTTTACCTTTGAATTTCTGCAAGTGGCATACACAATTTTTGTTGCTGAATGAAATGTGATCAAACAGTTAAACGTCTTTTTGAATTGACGATACAGAAAAAGCAAACAAACCCTCTCAAAAATGGAAAGCTGAATCTTGTGATATTTTTTTACTCATCAGCTTCATTTTACATTCTTTAAAGTTATAGTTTGGTATAAAAATCAACAATAAAATAATTATTTAATTGTTTCCGGTTTGATGACAAAAACATTATTTTTGTTTCATCCCTTGGAAAACTAATTTTATTTTATTTTTACAGGAAGCAGATATCTTTTTTAAGACCTGTGGTTGTAACAAAACATCAATTACTTTTCAAAATGAAAAAAACTCAACACATTCACACCTACTGCTGTTCAATCATCCTTATCTGCCCCCCTCATTCTTAACAACTACCTGCAGTTGGGGTAGTCCCTTTGCGATTAATTTTCTAAGATAGAGAATTATACACAAAAGAACAAAAAAACAATTTCACATCTACTGTAGATTGTTCAACCATTCCCCCAACACCACACACACACACTCACAAACATCCACACATAAACGGACGACAACCAACATCCATATTCAGGGATAGTACTAGTAACCATGAATAATAGCTTTGGGGTAGTTCTCCTTTAAAAATATAAATAATAATAAATTAAAACAAATAAAATTGAAAAACACTTCTACATCTACTGCTGATAAATCAGCCAACTAAAAAGAATGTGTTAATATCCTTCTAGCTCCCAATAGATGATATTGCATTAATTAATTCATATGTGTTAATCAGATGGTAAAACATTATGCTGTTTTGGCTCTGAACAATCACAGAAATTAGACAGGTACAGGTATGTCAAATGTGTAATTCAACACCCTTCTGGCTCTCAACAACCGATATCACCTAAATTATACAATATGGTATCCTCAAGGAGACAAAAATGGGTTCAAATTGATCATCAAACCTTTCAAGTACTTTAAAATAACTAAATGAAACTAGCACAGGGTGGTATGGAGAACCTTAATTCAAGATAAGCTTGAGCTCTGGTATAGGCATCGTGTGTCAAGAGAACATGGCTATAATTCATTCTGGATTGTTTATCCTGCAGTCGATTGATTGTTTGAACCAGTAAAATATAAACAACCTCACAAAAACTCGCAGGAAACTATCTTCAATAAAACCCACAACTCTCATTTGCACATAGTGACATGTGTTAATAGAGCACATGGTGTCGGGCCGAAGTACCTTGATTTCCTTATCTTTCTACGCTCATTACTCAGCCCTTACACATTTTCTCCAAAAATCGTTGGGCACATGACATTTGTTTGTAATCTTGAAAAATTCAGTGTAAGTTTTGGTTGAGAATGGATTTTCTATTATTACCAGAACTTAAAGATAAACTTTAGTACTGGTAATGCGATTGCATTGTGAAAGAAAAGGTGTGGAAAGGATCAGAAACAGTTGATCATGTAGCATGTAAGTATTGGTGGTGTGCACTGCAAGGTTCTGGAGTCATCAAAATCATAATAAATTTGACAGAGTCTTGGTAAAGTAACAAGCACTGTACACAGAAAGCTATATATGGGACAACACACATGGTGTCGGGGCTAGTACTACCTTGATTTCCTTATCTTTCTATGCTCATTACTCAGCCAGTATACATTTTCTTCCAAAATTGTTTGGCACATGTCATTTATTTGTAATCTTGAACATTCAGTGTAAGTTTCGTTTGATTCTGTGAGAATTATTTTTTTTTTTTTTTTACCAGAACTGGAGTTTATATTTAAGCTTATCTTCAATTAAGCGTGGCAACATAGCCCGAGACACAAGTGTCTAAATGTGAGAATGATTTATAATGGAACGGAAAGGGTGCTCAAGACGATCAAACTATTCTATGATCCATGAGAGGAGCTCTATAACTCCTGCTTTCCCCAAGAGAATCTTGCAGACGCTGTCGTGGCATCCTGTCTCGATCAAAACAGTCTCAGCTAGGTAGGTCACCCCCCTCTCGGTGGCGGTGCTCAGCCGAAATTAAGAATTTGAGGCAAAGCTAATATAAGGTAGTGATGGATCGGAGCTATCAGTTTCGTTAAATTAAGCGGGATTGCCTCAGGGAGGATATAGGAAGGAGTGAAACGATTTTAACTTTTCTTACGGCCTGGTAAGAAAAAAAATGGCTAGGTGCAGACATGCATGTGTTTTATTGATAAATATATTATAAACTATGTGTACAGTTTGAGTGCCGAAGGAACAAAATGCCTCTGCATGTACGTGAAGTAAATCTCTCTCTCTCCCTCCCCCCTCCCCCCTCTCACTCTCTCTCCATCAATCTCTCTCTCTCTCTCTCTCTCTCTCTTTGCTTCATTGGATTTTGTCTGTTTTACTAAATCAAGTTCATTTCAAACATCATATAATAAAATCAAGGCGGACATTACCACTAAAATATTAATTGAAAAATACATGGATATGCAAAGATCAAGATAGGGTCTTCACAGTAGCGCAACTTTTTTCATTTCGCTGAGTGACATTTTGGCATTCTTAATGAACAGACTACTTGCAGGCTGTTTTTCCTCCATTAAACATCATGTGCATACATACTTAGCTCTTGTTTGAAATGGGATTTTAGCGCTGGTACTTCACTATTTGTTTTTAAAATGTAAGGACCTGTTCATGTAAGTAGGGCGCTATACTGGTTATCGAAAGTCTGCTACAAACATTCAATACAGATGATCAAACATAGTGCAGCTATATTTAACATAATTCACATTCAGCAAATACATGTATGTGCACTCATGTTGCAGAGATGAGGACCGCAAAGGTCAAGGGTAATACATACATAAATGTACAAGTCATCAGTGACATAGCGTCGGAACAATCATTAGACCTATAGGAAGGGGTGGTGATAGTCTTACTAAGCCATTTTTACAATGGGATTAATAATTGCTGAATCAAAGAAGAAATTTAGATGCAATTTATTGATGGAAGCAATAAGGTTTCTCTCTATGTCCAATTTTTCTCAATGTCTTTTTCTTTTGTCAATGTTTGATAGGGGATGTTGTTACATAAACAAGCCTGACATAATGGGAGGGGGGCCCCCCTCCCATTATGTCACTATTTATGATTAAAGATATTTGAATACTAATGAGACGGTTTCTTTCACAGTTTTACTGCATGACCAGGGCCCCATTTCACAAAACTTGTCATCAGTGACAAATGACTGTTTTTGTTATAAGCTAGTGAAATCCTTGCTTCTGATTGGTTATCAGCAGATTTTTGTCATTTGTCATTGAAAAAAGGCTTTGTGAAACAGGTTCCAGAACTCATCTTTATCTTGAAATGCTGATATATATCTGCAACTGATTGCTAGCTGGAATACTAATGGGAGACTGATTAATCTTTCATTCAGTCCAAGGTCTTCATTTGATTCAACAGTATCGGTAGTCGTCCAAAGCAACACCAATGCAGCATCAAATCTTCTGATCGCTTTGCAAAGAAAGGCCTATGCTTTATCCATGGAAGACCACAAACAATAATTCAAACATATGAAACTAAAACTTGGAATGATTATGAACTGATGTTTGTGAAGTCTGTGGATGCTGGGGTCCAGGGCTCACTCAAGGGCTCTATACAGTGTAGGGTTCTTATGTGCAATCTGAGCCGCATTTTGGAGCATTTTTCAAACAATTAGTATGATTAATACTTCAGAAATCATTTTGATTGAGAAAAAGTTTTAACCCTACACTGATTCACGAACCTGTAATTTCACAATTCAAACCTGCGGCGAAATTTCAAACATGGAATTCCAGAATTCAAACATTTTGCTGCTTCATGTTAAACCCCTTGCGGAACATCCTGCTGTACCCATAAAGGCTTGTTCAGATATTATGCGGCAAAATCAAGGTGATTATGATGACATAAAATATAATATACATCACAGTTCTCTTATCTTATAATAAAGAGCTTAATAAATATGCACATAAGTCCTTTGATGTGTGCAGCTGCTATTCATTTTACGTTAAAAAAAAAACCATGGCAGCTTTTTTGTGGCACTCTACTGCACCTTATCAGTATGAGCCTCAAGTATACAATGTATGCTGATTGAAAGGCCTTGCAAACACACTGCTGCAGATCTAGAGATAGGAATAGAACCACTGATTGCTGTATTCATAGGCGTGTCTGCACTATCTCGAGATTGCCAAATATCCAGCTATTTTGAACTATCCCGATCGAAACTATCCAGCTATTTGCGTCTTCATTAGACCGAAGTGGCAAATTAGCTGGATAGTTGGTCGGGATAATATCCCAAGATATCTCGGTCTAGTTTGCAAAATATCCTTCTATTTCCGAACTAGCGGGATAGTTTGCGACCGTCTTCATTAGACCGAAGTACGGAGTCAATTATCCCGATCCCATCATGCACAACGATTTCCGGTTCGCACATGCGATCTATACCGCTCAGCGCTGACCTCGCAACCACTGACCTCGAGTAAACACGGAAAACCGCAAACTAGACCGAGATATCTTGGGATATTATCCCGACCAACTATCCAGCTAATTTGCTACTTCGGTCTAATGAAGACGCAAATAAGCTGGATAGTTTGCGATCGGGATAATTCAAATAGCTGGATATTTGGCAATCTCGAGATAGTGCAGACACGCCTCATGTTTCTAACCGTCATACTGGCAACATGCAAGGCTGCTACAAGTACTCAACAATTGCCACACAATCAGCATTTAGGAGCATGAATGCATGTTCGTGTGGAAATACCTGTAAATCTATGAAGGAAGTCATTCAGATGGTTGGAAAAGAGCTGAAATGTATGGCATCATTGAGAATGTATGAGTTCCCCCCTACCCCTTCCCCTCCCTGCCCTGTCATTAGCATTAAAAGAGTCTTGAGAGCATTATAAGTTACTTATTTCTGTTTGGACAGGACTACATGTATATACACCCTTTGAAATATTTCAGAAGCATTGAATGGTCAAACAAATAATTTTCTAGAAAATTGCAGATTTTTCACAGGATCTTTCTCAGTAAGACCTTACATATTTCTTCACAATGAGGGAACATTACAAAAAAGGATGACAAGTAAACTTATTTTGATTTCATCTTTTTGGACTCTGGAGCAAGAAGGGCATTAACTATGTATGTATTACAGTATATGAGTTACTGCCCTGTCGCTCCAAACAGACTATTTTACAATTACTATTCATACATGTTGTGAACATGCACATGTACTCTGCAAGTGTGAGTGTTGTTGCCATTTTTCTCTTTGTACGGTACATATGTACATTGTAACTTTACTCACATACAGGTTTACTGCAGAAATTCCTGCATCATTTCCCCTGTAGAAAATTTTTCCAGATCATCTACACTGTATAAACAAATAATATTCTTACTCATACGATCTGAGCCAAGGTGCTTTAATTAGCATGAATGAATATTTGCTACAAATCTCCTGGGGGGTGTTTCACAAAGATCCAAAGTCGAACTTAACTCTAAGTTGGACTTAAAAATTATGGAAAGCCATTAGCATCTTTGAAAACATTTTGTAAAAGTTATTGTAAATGGCATAAAATGTTAATTCAAATCATTCATATTTTCTATTATCATGGGAGATTCTATGTTCTTGATGTGGAATTTATAAAAAGTCTAAAATACTTGAATTTCTGCTTTTGAATATATTTTATTTTAAGGCTCCAATGGCTGTCCATAATTTTTAAGTCCAACTTAGTGTTAAGTTCTACTTAGGATCTTTGTGAAACACTCCCCAGGCCCGTTCTAAACTTACACAAAAGAAACTCGGCAAACCTCCGTGCTAGAATGCACGTTTGTAAGTACTATGACTAAGCTACAATTTTCCACCGACTAGGTTTGTTGGAATATTCATTCAGCATTTTCTTAGATTATTCCCGGCAAAAATAGTAAGCTTTTCAGTAAGATAGCTCAGGCATGAAATGCAAAATTTGATCAGCCACGGCTAAGAAAACAGCATACGGTTCTCTGTATATTAAAGGTGTGAAAAGAAAGATTTCTAAATGGCTTTGGGATGAATGTGCGTATTATTGCACATACATGCAAGTGATGCAACAAATCTTCATCGAAACACTTTGTTTTAAGCTGCTTTCAAATATAATTAAGCAACGCCTCCTCCCCCCAACACCCTTTTATTAATTACACACAATCTAAAATAATCCCTTATTGTCTCCTTGTGCTGCCCCCTTTTTTTCAAATTTTAAACCTTAAACAGTACATCTATTTTTGCGTTTTTGCTTTTGCTAAAATTTGTTTTTTCTTACGGTAATTATTATATCTTATTTTGATTGTAAGAAATTTTTCAGGGAATTAGCCCCCCCCCCCCCCAAACACACACACACCTAACAGGATCGACCCTCGATCTGCCCCCTGACTTTAATATATATTTATGCAAGAGGTCTTTTTCCATAAAAATGTGCATACATGTTTAAAATGTACCATAAGCACTGTCGACCAGCCTTGAAATATACATACTTCAAGGAGAAAGTAATCAGAAATTAATAGCATGAGGAAAAAAATGAAGATGAATCTAAGAAACTAGTTTTCTTCTTCAAATCAGCCTTCAAACTTGATGTAGCTTACTCTATATATATGCAGATGGGTTTTTATTCCTGTCTGCACTTCCTCTAACTTGATAAATTTTTTTCTACAAACCTGGCAAAAAAGGATGGATTTCCGAACAACAGGGTCCGTCATAATCACCCCCCTGCATCATTAGACGAAATGTCAATGGATCTTCAGGGAGCTTTGAGGTCTCTAGTCATGAATAAAACTGATCTGTATGCTAATCAAAGCCAATACACAGCATCAATTCATTGCATTTCATTTCATAGGATGGGAGTGGATGTGGGGGGCTGTTCAAGACGCAGAGCAATTAGCGAGGTTTCGAAAATCGATTTGTTAAGCGTGGTCGGGAATTTGATTTGTTGTCCTTGTGTGAACCAATTGAGTCTTAGAAATGATTGAGATTCTCAACACGATAATCTGCACCAAAACAATGTTAAATTCACAATCTTTACAAGTAATTAATTAGTTTTCAAAAGGATAAGTTATAAAAGATGATTTCATTATCATAATTAGACATTAGCAAAACAGGACCAAATATCATTTCATACCAACGATGCAAAATAGGAGAATACAAAATCCTTGTTTTCCTTTAATAGAACTTAGGTTCATGGATAGGCTCTTCTATACTACCGGTAAGCATTTTTTTTGGCAAAATGACAGTTTCGTTATTAAAGTGATTCCCATTTTCACAGCAAGAAACTTCGCAAATTGCAAAAGTTTTATAGTTATTATGAAACCTTACCTACTCATAAAATCGCAAACGTCTCCCGTGCGTAAAAATATCCTGGTTTTTATGGTGTATTCATATGAATTGTTGGGGGGAAAAGTAGTGGTGTGGAAAAAGAATGTAAGATGTCAATTAAGATTCACATCATACTTTGTCTTCACATCTTGCTCTTTTCTGAATATTAATGGGTCTATTTTGCATCCACAAGGAAGTGTTAATGGATGCCACAGAGGGTAATTGGATGCTGCAGTACAGCTTCAAAGCATCACCAAGATTCATGCTTTGTTCTTAGAGAAGTTAGTATGATCTAAATTGGGTTCAAATGTGGATTTTTTTTTTCTGTGTGTAAATGGGGCAATCTTGCATCTTCCTATGACAAGGAGGTGCTATTGCCATGAAGGAGGAAGAATAATTGGTATGAATAACATGCATTCAAAAGGTTGGCTGCAGTACACTTTTACAGAATCAACAAGATCCATGCTTTATTCTAATAGAGAAGTTATATCTAATTGAGTTCAAAAGTTTGTTTGTTTTTTCCTCGTGTGTGAAATGGGCAATCTTGCATCCTCCCGGTACACGGAGGTGCTAACGCCACGGAGGAGGAAGAATAATTGGGATGAATAACATGCATCTAAAAGGATGGCAGCAGTACAGTTTCACAGAATCATCAAGATCCATGCTTTATTCTAATAGATAACTTTAAGTATATCTAATTGAGTTCAAAAGTTTGTTGTTTTGCCTTGTGTGTGAATGGGGCAATCTTGCATCCTCCCGGTACACGGAGGTGCTAACGCCACGAAGGAGGAAGAATAATTGGTATGAATAACATGCATTCAAAAGGAGAGCTGCAGTACAGTTTCAAAGCATCACCAAGATTCATGCTTTATTCTAATAGAGAAGTTTAAGTGATCTAAATTGAGTTCAAAAGTGGCTTCTTTTTCCCCTGTGTAAAAGGGGCTCTCTTGCATCTTCCAGTACAAGGAGGTGTTAGATCCACGAAGGAGGAAGAATAATTGGTATGAATAACATGTATTCAAAAGGATGGCTGCGGTACGCTTTCAAAGAATCCCTTGGATTCATGCTTTTTTTCCTAATATAGTTTACAAGTTAATGAAGATATTCTGCAAAGGTCAAGAAAATCTTCTTGAACAAACAAAATCTGTTAAAAGGTTACATGAGAATGATTACTTCCATGATTTTAAAGTCATCACCTTTATTTCATGCAAAACTAAAAAATACATGCAAGAGGCAGGATTCAGATTCCTTATAGTTTTTATAGGGATCCAGATTGAAATATACAAATATCGTTCATACATAAATAGTTTTACATCTACATATCATTGTAAGTATGCACTTTTAAGGAATATTTATTTCCTGGAG